>SJYX01019253.1:282131-370192 GCA_006410675.1 Oreotragus oreotragus
TTTTTTTTTTTTTTTTTTTTTTTTTTTTTTTTTTTTCAGTTTGATTTTTGTGTATCTCAGTCTGTTCCTCCTTGAGTTTATCCTGCCCAGGACTCTCTGTGCTTCCTGGACTTGTTTGAATATTTCCTTTCCCATGTTAGAGAAGTTCTCAACTATTGTCTCTAAGTATTTTCTCAGGTCTTTCTCTGTCTCCTCCTTCGGGGACCCCTATAATGCAAATGTTGGGGTGTTTAATGTTGTCCCAGACGTCTCTTAGGCTGTCTTCATTTCTTTTCATTCTTTTTTCTCTACTTCGTTGGGTTGCAGTGATTGCCTCCATCCTGTCCTCCAGGTTATTTATCTCTTCTTCTGCCTCAGTTATTCTGCTATGGATTCCTTCTAGTGTATTATTCATCTCTGTTTGTTCTTCAGTTCTTTGAGGACTTCAGTAGACATTTCTTGCATCTTCTCCATTGTTTTTCCTGAGATCCTGGATCATCTTCACTATCGTTATTCTGAATTCTTTTTCTGGACAGTTACCTATCTCCACTTCATTTAGGTTTTCTGGGGTTTTATCTTGTCCACTCATCCGGGACATAAGTTTCTGCCTTTTCATTGTGATTTACTTTCTGTAATATGGTTTTTGTTTTGGCCACTCTGGGACTGTGCTTCTTCTGTTTGCCCTCTGATGGGGGATGGTTAGAGGCTTGCGTAAGCTTCCTGACGGGAGGGACTAGCAATCGGAAAAACTGGGTCTTGTTCTGGTGGGCAGGGTCTTGCTCGGTAAAGCTTCAGTCCAGTTATCTGCTGATGGATGCAGTTGTACTCCCTCCGTGGTAGTTGTTTGGCCTGAGCTGACCCAGCCCTGGGGCCTGGGGGCCCTATGGTAGGGCTGCTGTTGAACTCCAAGAGGGTTTATGCCAAAGGGGACTTTTCTGGCAGTGCCCCCATCCCTGTGGTGAGCCCCTGCTGACCCACATCTCCATAGGAGGCCCTCGAACACCAGCAGGTAGATCTGGTTCAGTCTCTTGTGGGGTCACTGCTCCTTTCCTCTGGTGTGAGCAAGGTTTCGTTTGTGCCCTCCAAGGCTGAAATCTCTGTTTTCCTCAGTCCTGTGGAAGTCCTGTAATCAAATCCTGCTGGCCTTCAAGGCCAGATTCTCTGGGGATTCCCGGTCCCTTTGTGGATCCCCAGGTTGGGAGCTCCAGTGTGGGGTTCAGAACCTTCATCACACTGGGAGAGCTTCTTTGGTGTTATTGTATTCCAGTTTGCAGGTCATCCACCTGGCAGGTATGGCATTGGATTGTGTCGTGATTGTGGCCCTTCCGCCATCTTGCTGCGGCTTCCTCTCTGTCTTTGGGCGTGGGGCTCTGGTTCTGGTGGGCTCCCGCGTCCTCCTGTCGAGGGTCGTTCAAAAGCTCATTGCAGCTTTGATGCTGTTGCAGTAGGAGATGAGCTCATGTCCTTCTACTCTGCCATCTTGAACGGGAATTCCTAGATGTTTTTAATATGGAATCAGAATCAAGTTTAGAATAATTTGCCAGGGAATCTGATTTTGTTTTATTATAAATATTTGATATTTTTATTGTGACATAATTGACGTTTAACATTATATTGCTTTCAGGTGCATCAGTGATTTGCTGTATGTACTGCAAAATGCTCGCCACAAGTTTAGTAAACATCTGTCACTGCACACAGTTACAGTTTTTTATGAGAACTTTTAAAATTTACTTTTAGTAACTTTCAAATATACAATGCAGTATTATAAGCTATAATCACCATGTTGTATATTACATCATCCCAGGACTTTTTTTCTTTGTATAACTGAAAGTTTGTATCTTTTGACTCCCTTCACCAATTAACTCACCTTGCACACCTCACTTCTGGTACCACTAATAGATTCTCTTTATGACGACATGAATTTTTTTCTTTTTCAGATTGTATATCATACAATATTTGTCTTTTTCTGTCTGACTTATTTAACTTAGCATAATGCCCTCTAGGTTCTTCTGTGTTTTCACAAATGGCAGGATTTCCTTCTTTTTATGACTGAGTAATATTCCGTTGTGTGTGTGTGTGTGCATTTGTGTACCACATTTCACTTATCCATTCATCCATTGATGGACACTTAGGTTGTTTCCATGTCTTGGCTATTATAAATAATGCTACAATAAAGATGAGGTGCAGATATCTTTTCTAATTGGTGTTTTTGTTTCCTTCAGGTAAATACTCAGGAGTGAAGTTGCTGGATCACATGATAGTTCTATGGCTGCACTAATTTAAATTCCCACCAGCACTGCACGAGGGTTCCTTTATCTCCTTATCCTCACTAGCGCTTGTTATTTGTTTTCCTTTTAACAATAGCCATTATAACACGTGTGAGGTCGTATCTTACTGGGATTTTGATTTGCATTTCCTTGATGATTAATGATTCTGAACACGTTTTTACCCATCAGCCAATCTGTATGTCTTTTTGGGGAAAATGTCTGTTTAGGTCCTCTGTACATTTTTAATTGGATTGTGGATTTTTTTTTAACATTTTTAAATTGTTAGGTTGAATACTTCGTGTATTTTGATACTAAACTCTTGCCAGATATATGATTTCAAAATATCTTCTCTTATATGTTCACTTATTTATTAATTTATATATACACGCATCAATTCTTTTTCATATTCTTTTCACGTATAGTTTGTTACAGAATTTTGAGCAGAGGTTTATTTATTTATTTACATAGACACTTATCTATTCTTTTTCAAATTCTTTTCCCATTTAGATTGTTACAGAATATTGAGCAGAGTTCCCTGTGCTATCCAGTAGGTCTTTACTGGGTATCTATTTTAAATATAATAGCGTGTATATGTCAGTCCCAAACTTTCAATGTATCCCTCGCTAGCACCTTTCTCCTTTGGTAACCAGAAGTTTGTTTTCAAAGGCTGTGAGTCTGTTTCTGTTTAATATGTAAGTTCGTTTGTATCCTTTCCTTAAGATTCTGCATAAAAGT
This sequence comes from Oreotragus oreotragus, assembly GCA_006410675.1. Taxonomy (NCBI): domain Eukaryota; kingdom Metazoa; phylum Chordata; class Mammalia; order Artiodactyla; family Bovidae; genus Oreotragus; species Oreotragus oreotragus. The sequence goes on from SJYX01019253.1 coordinate 285,113, forward strand.
GATACCATATGGCATTTGTCTTTCTCTTTCTGACTTAATTCACTTGGTAGGATAATCTCTAGTTGCATCCATGTTGCTGCAGATGGCATTATTTCATTCTTTTTAGTGGCTGGGTAATACTTCATTGTCCTGGAGTAGGACATGGCAACGTGCTCCAGTATTCTTGCCTGGAAAATTCCGTGGACAGAGGAGCCTGGTGGGCTACAGTCCCTGGGGTCTCAAAGTGTCAGACATAACTGAGCGTGTACCACATCTTACCACTCATCTGTCAGTGGACGTTTACGTTGTTTCCATATGTTGGCTATTATAAACAGTGCTGCAGTGAGTGTGGGCAAATGTGTCATTTGAAAACATGATTTTCTCTGGACATATACCAGGAGTGGGATTGCTGAATCACATGGTAGCTGTGTTTTTAGTTTTGTAGGGAACCCACAGAGTTCTCTGTAGTAGCTGTACCAGCTTACTCCTACAAACTGTAGCAGGGCTCCCTTTTCTCCATACCCTCTCCAGCATTTATTGTTTGTGGACGTTTCGATGATGGCCATTCTGACTGGTGTGAGGTGATATCTCAATGTAGTTTTAATTTGATTTCTCATAAATAGCGTTGTTGAGCATCTTTTCATGTGCCTCTTGGCCACTTGTATGTCTTCTTTGGAGAAATGTCCATTAAGGTATTCTGCTTGTTTTATGATTGGGTTTTCTTTTTTTTATATTGAGTTGCACTACTGAGTTACACTATTTGAGGTATTTGTACATTTTAAAGACTAATTGTCAGTTGTATCATGTGCAAGTATTTTATCCTGTTTTATGGGTTATCTTCTCATTTTGTTCGTAGTTTCCTTTGTTGTGTAAAAGCTTTTGAGCTTAGTTAGGTTCCATTTGTTTATTTTTCTTTTTATTTCTGTTACTTTAGGAGATGAATAAAAAAAGATCTTGCAGCAATTTATGTCAAAGAGTATTTTATTTTGCCTATGTTTTCCTTTGTAACTTTTATGGAATCAGGTTTTACATTTAAGTCTTTAATCTACTTCAAGCTTTTTTTTGTGTATGATGTCAGAGCCTGTTCCAGTTTCATTCTTTTACATGTAGCTGCCCGTTTCCCCAGAACCACTTATTGAAGAGACTGTGCTCTCCATTGTATATTCCTGCCTCCTTTGTCAAAGATTAATTGTTCACAGGTGTGTGGGTTTATGTCTGGGTTTTGTCTCCTGTCCCATTGATCTTTCTGTTTTTAGTGCCAGTCCCACACTGGGCTGCTTTGGTGGCTCCGTGGTAAAGACTCCACTTGCCAGTGGAGGAGATGTGGGTTTGATCCCTGGGTTGAAAAGACCCCATGGAGCAGGAAATGGCAACCCACTCTAGTACTCTTGCCTGGGAAATCCCTTGGACAGAGGAGCCTGGAAGGCTACAGTCTCTGGAGTCACAAAAAGCATGAGACACAACTTAGCAACCACACAACAACTGTACTGTTTTGATGACTATAGCTTTGTAGTATACCCTGAGTCCAGAAGCCTGATTCCTCTCTGTTTTCCTGTCTCAAGATTGCTTTTGCTACTCAGGATCTTATGTGTCTCCATTTAGAATTTTTGGGTTCCAGTTCTATGAAATATGCCATTGGTAATTTCATACGGATTGCACTGAGTCAATAGATTACTTTGTGTAGTACAGTCATTTTGACAGTATTGATTCTTCCAATGTAAGAACATAGTATAATTTTCCATCTGTTTGTGTCATCTTCGATTTCTTTCATTAGCATCTTGTAGTTTTTGGATTACAAGTCTTTCGTCTTCTTAGGTAGGCTTATTACCAGGTATTTTACTTTTTATGCAGTGATAGGTGGAATTATTTCTTCAATTTCTCTTTATGATATTTTGTAGCTAGTGTATAGAAGGGCTTCCCTGGTGGCTCAGAGGTTAAAGCGTCTGCCTCCCATGTGGGAGACCTGGGTTTGATCCCTGGATCAGGAAGATCCCCTGGAGAAGGAAATGGCAACCCACTCCAGTATTCTTGCCTGGAGAATCCCATGGACGGAGGAGCTTGGTGGGCTACAGTCCATGGGATCGCAAAGAGTCAGACACGACTGAGCAACTTCCACCTTAGTGTATAGAAATGCAGCAGGTTTTTGTGTTATTAATTTTGTATCCTGCAACTTGATGTGAATGCATTAATGAGTTCTAGTAGTTTTATGGTAGCATCTTTGGGATTTTCTGTGTATAGTCGTCTATCATGTCATCTGCAGAAAGTGACAGTGTCACTTCTTTTTCGATTTAGATGCCCATTATTTCATTTTCTTCTGTGATTGCCATGGTTAGGACTTCCAAAACTATATTGAATAAAGGTGGTGAGAGTAAATATCCTTGTCTCGTTCCTGGTCTTAGAGCTTTTCATCATTGAGTATGATGTTAGTGGTAGGTTTGCCATTTATGGTTTTTATTATGTTGAGGTATGTTCTATGTCCACTTTCTGGAGAGTGTTTATCTTAAATGGATATTTGATTTTGTCAAAAGGTTTTTCTGTATCTATTGATATAATCATATGATTTTTATTCTTTGATTTGTTTATGTGGTATGTCACAATGATTGATTTGTAGATATTGAAAAACCCTTGCATCCCTGGGATAAATCCCTTTTGATCATGGTGTATGATTCTTTCAGTGCATTGTTGGATTCGGTTTGGTAGTATTTCATTGGGTATTTTTGCATCTATGTTCATCGATACTGGCATGGAATTTTCTTTTTGTGTGTGGTATCTTTGGTTTTTGTATCGAAATCATTGTTTTGTCATAAAATGAGCTTGGCAGTGTTACTTCCTCTGTAGACTTTTGGAACTGTTTCTGAAGGACAGGTGTTAACTCTTCTCTAAATGTTTGATCGAATTTGCCTGTAAAGCCATCTGTTCCTGGTCTTTTGTTTGTTGGGAGTTTTTTAGTCACAGTTTCCATTTCAGTACTTGTGATTCGTCTGTTCATATTTTCTGTCTCTTCCTGGTTCAGTCTTTGGAGACTGTGCCTTTCTAAGAATTTGTCCATTTCTTCAAAGTTCTCCATTTTATTGGCATATAGTTTCCTGTGGTAGTCTCTTATGATTCTTTGTATTTCTGTGATGCCTGTTGTAGCTTCTTCTTTTTCATTTCTGATTTTATTGATTTGAGCCCTCTCTTATTTTTTTCTTGATGAGTCTGGCTAAAGCTTTATCACTTTAAAAAATCTTTAAGAAAGCCCCAACTTTTAGTTTCATTGATCTTTTCCATTTCTTCTTCTCATTGATTTATTGCAGCTCTGAATTTTTTTTTTTTTTTTTTCCTTCTATTAACTTTGGACTTCATTTGTCCTTTCTCTTGCTTCTTTAGGTATAAGATTAGATTGCTTATTTGAGGTTTTTCTTGTGTCCTGAGGTAAGATTGTATTGCCATAAACTTCACTCTGAGAACTACTTTTGCTCCATCCAGTAGGTTTTGAATTATCATATTTTGGTTGTCATTTGTCTCTAGGTATCACCTGATTTCTTTTTTGATTTCTTCAAGGATCCATAAGTTGTTTAGTAGTATATTGTTTAGCCTCCATGTTTTTTTTTTTTTTTTACCAGTTTTTAATCTTGTAGTTGATTTCTAATCTCACAGCACTGTGGTTGAAATAGATGATTGATATGAATTCAGTTTTCTTACATTTACTGAGTCTTGATTAGTGGCTTAGTGTGTGATCTCTCTTGGAGAATGTTCCATATGCACTTGAGAAGAATATGTATTCTTTTGCTTTTTGAATGGAATGCTCTGTAAATATCAACTAAGTTCATCTAGGCTAATGTGCCAATTAAGACATGTGTTTCCTTATTTTCTATCTGGATCTATCCACCGGTGTAAGTGGGATGTTAAAGTCCTCCACTATTACTGTGTTACCGTTGATTTCCTCTTGTATGTTTGTTGACATTTGATCCATACATTGAGGTGCTCCTATGTTGGAAGCGTATATGTTTACAGTTGTTAAATCCTCTGCTTGGATTGATCCCTTGATCATTATGTAGTGTCCTTCTTTGTCTCTTAAAACAGTTTTGATAGTTCTCTTTTGTCTGATATAAGTATTGCTACTCCAGCTTTCTTTTCCTGTTTGCATGGAAAGCGTTTTTACAACCCCTCACTTTCAGTCTGTATGTGTCCCTAGATTTGAAATGGTTCTCTTGTAGGCAGTATACATATGAGTCTTGTTTTTGTATCCATTTAGCCAGTCTTTGTCTTTTGGCTGGAGCATTTAATCTGTTTAAGATATTTATTGATAGGTATATTCTTATCGCCATGTTAATTGTTTCGGATTTGTTTTTGTAGGTCTTTTTTCTTCCCTTCCTCTGTTGTTTTCTTCTCTTGTGATTTGATGACTAACTTTAGTATTGTACTTGGGTTGTTTTTTCTTTTTGTGTGTATGTATCTGTTGGAGATTTTATGGTTGTGGTTCTCATAAGGTTTTGATAATGCAGTTTGTATAAAACAAGGTTGTTTTGAGTTGCTGATCTCTTAATTTCAAATGCTTGTCAAATATCCTTGTAATTTGTACTCTCTTCTAACAATTGCTGGTTCTGGTATCACATTTGTGTGTAGATGGTTTCCTAGCTTTACTTTATGTGTGCCTTTACTGGTGAGCTTTCCTATTTATAATTTTTTTAAAATTTCATTTGTGGCATCTCACTTTCTGCATAGAAAATTCCTTTAGCATTTATTGTGAAGCTGGTCTAGTGGTTCTCTTAGATTTTATGAGTTCTGATAGAATTTACTTGTCTGTAAAGCTGTTGCATTCTTTGTCAAATATGAATTATAGTCTTGCTTGGTGTAGAGTATTTTTGGTTGTCATTTCTTCCCTTTCATCACTTTAAATATATGCCATTCCCTTTTGGCCTTGCAGAGTTTCTGCTGAGACATCAACAGATAAACTTATGAGAGTTTCCTTGTATGTTATTTGTTGCTTTTCCCTTGTTGCTTTAAATAAAAAAAAAAAAGTCAGTTTGATTACTATGTGTCTCAGTCCTTTTGTTAACCCTTTCTGGGAGTCTCTGTATTTCTGGACTTGGATGACTGTTTCCTTTCTCATAGGAAAGTTTCCACCTATTATCTCTTCAAATATTTTCTCAGGTCCTTTCTTTCTCTTCTCTCCTTCTGGGACCCATATGATATGAATGTTTTTACATTTACTGTTGACCTCATTTCTTTTCATTCTTTTTTCTTTGCTCTGTTCTGTAGCTGTGACTTCTGTTATGTCTTCCAGCTCTCTTATCCATTAAGCTGCCTCAGTTATTCTGTTGATTCCTTCTAGTATATTCTTCATTTCAGTATATGTATATATATATATGCTTGTATGTGTATATATATGTAAATATTTGGCTGCACTGAGCAGCTGGCAGGATCTTACTTCTTAATGAGAGGCTGAACCCATGGCCCCTCCAGTAGAAGTGAGGAGTCCTAACCACTGGACTGCCAGGAGATCCTCCAGTTACTGTATTGTTCATCTCTCTTCTCTGTTCTTTAAACTAGAATTTTGTTAAACAGTTTTTATATCTTCTCCATCTGTGCCTCCATTCTTTTTCTGAGATCTTGAGTCATCTTTCCTATCATTACTCTGAATTTTTTTGGGGGGGGGCTAGTTAGCCTGTCTCCAGTTGAGTTAGGTATTCTTAGGAGTTTTACTTTGTTCTTTCATCTGGGATCTATTCCTCTGTGATTGTGGTTTCTGTTCTGCAGGCTGCAGGGTTGTGGTTCTCCTCGTTTCTGCTCTCTGCCTCCCATGGATGAGAGGCTTGTGCTTGTGCAGGGTTCCTGGTGGAAGAGACTCAGCCTGCTCGCTGCTGAGTGGAACTGGGTCTTGTCTCTGGTGAGCAGGACCATGTCATGGGGTGTGTTTAGCAGGCATCTGTGTGCTCAGGAGACATTAATCAGCCTGTCTGCTGACAGGTGGGGCAGTGTGCCTACTCTGTCGGTTTGGGCAGAGGCGTTCCAGCACTGACGCTTACGGGCTGTTGGGTAGGGCCAGGTCTTGGTGTGGAAACGGTAGCCTCCAGGAGGGCTCATGGCAGTGAGTACTCTGCAGAACTACAGCCAGTGCCTCTGTCCCAGTAGAAAGCCATAGCCACCCCTTGCCTCCACAGGAGACTCAACACCACCAAGTAGGTCTGGCCTACCCTGTGAAGTCACTGCTGTTTTCCCTGGGTCCTGGTGCACACAAGATCCTATGTGCACCCTCCAAGAGTGAAGTTTCTCTATGCTCAAGTGCGGTGAAATCCCAGCAACCACATCCTGCTGGTCTTCAAAGCCAGATCTCTGGGGGCTGCTCCCTTAGGTCGGGGAGTCTGAGTTAGGGCTCAGAACTTTCACTTCTGTGGGAGAGCTTTTTGATAGGATCATGTCCTTCTGTTCTTCCATCTTCCCTCTTATTTTCTTCCACTTAGTAGGTTGCCTCTTTGTTTTGTTGACGGTTTCCTTTGTAGTGCAGAGGCTTTGTTAATTTGATGTTGGCACACTTGCTTTTCTTGCTGTTACTGCCTTTGCTTTTGGAGTCAGAGCCAGAAAACTTGTTGCTGAGAAGGGTGTCAAGGAACTTACAGTTTATATCTTCTAAACTCTTGGATTTAGGTCTTCTGTTCAAGTCTGTTATCCGTTCTGAGGTACTTTATATATATGGTATAAGATAATGTCTAACTCAATCAAACAATAAGCCATGCCATGTAGGGCCACCCAAGACGGACAGGATATGGTGGAGAGTTCTGACAAAACGTGGTCCACTGGAGAAGGGAATGGCAAGCCACTTCAGTATTCTTGCCTTGAGCACCCCATGAAAGTATGAAAAGGCAAAAAAGACAGGACACTGAATGATGAACTCTGCAGGTCAGTAGGTACCCAATACACTACTGGAGAACAGTGGAGAAATAACTCCAGAAAGAATGAAGAGATGGAGCCAAAGCAAAAACAACATCTGTTTGTGGATGTGACTGGTGATGGAAGTAAACTTTGATGCTGTAAAGAGCAGTGTTACATTGGAACCGAGACTGCGAGGTCCATGAATCAAGGCAATTTGGAAGTGGTCAAACAGGAGATGGCAAGAGTGAACGTCGACATTTTAGGAATCAGTGAACTAAAATGGACTGGAATGGGGGAACTGAACTCAAATGATCATTATATCTACTACTGTGGGCAAGAATCCCTTAGAAGAAATGGAGTAGACATCATATACAACAAAAGAGTCCAAAATGAGTACTTGGATGCAGTCTCAAAAATGACAGAATGATCTCCATTCATTTCCAAGGCAAACCATTCAGTATCACAGTAATCCAAATCTATGCCCCAACCAGTAATTCTGAAGAAGCTGAAGTTGAAAGGTTCTGTGAAGACCTAGAACACTTCCTACAACTAACACCCCAAAAAGATGTCCTTTTCATTATAAGAACTGGAATGCAAAAGTAGGAAGGCAAGAGATACCTGAAGTAACAGGGAAATTTGGCCTTGGAGTACAAAATGAAGCAGGTCAAGGCTAATAGACTTTTGCCAAGGGAATGCACTGGTCATAAGAAATACCCTCTTCCAACAGCACAAGAGAAGACTCTACACATGGACATCACCAGATGGTCAATACTGAAATCAGATTGATTATATTCTTTGCAGCCAAAAATGGAGAAGCTCTATACAGTCAGAGAAAACAAGACCAGGAGCTGACTGTGGCTCAGAACATGAACTCCTTAATGCAAAATTCAGACTTGAATTGAAGAAAGTAGGGAAAACCATTAGACCATTCAGGTATGACCTGAATCAAATCCCTTTTGATTATACAGTGGAAGTGACAAACAGATTCAAGGGATTAGATCTGATAGAAAGAGTACCTGAAGAACTATGGATGGAGGTTTGTGACATTGTACAGGAGACAGGGATCAAGACCATCCCCAAGGAAAAGAAATGCAAAAAGGCAAAATGGATGTCTAAGGAGGCCTTACAAATAGCTGAGAATGAAGAGAAGTAAAAAGCAAAGGAGGAAAGGAAAGATACAACCATTTGAATGCAGAGTTCCAAAGAATAGTAAGGAGAGATAAGAAAGCCTTCCACGTGATCAGTGTAGAAAAAAAAAAAAAAAGAGGAAAACAATAGAATGCAAAAGATTAGAGCTCTCTTCAAGAAAATTAGAGATGCCAAGGGAATATTTCATGCAAAGATGGGCACAATAAAGGACAGAAAAGGTATGGACCTAACAGAAGCAGAAGATATTTAAAAAAGGTGGCAAGAATACACAGATGAACTGTACGAAACAGATCTTCACGACCAAGATAATCACGATGGTGTGATCACTCACCTAGAGCCAGACATCCTGGAATGTGAAGTAAAGTGGGCCTTAGGAAGCATCACTTTGAACAAAGCTAGTGGAGGTGATGGAATTCTAGTTGAGCTATTTCAAATCCTAAAAGATGATGCTATGAAACTGCTGCACTCAATATGCCAGCAAATTTGGAAAACTCAGCAGTGGCCACGGGACTGGAAAAGGTCAGTTTTCATCCCAATCCCAAAGAAAGGCAATGCCAAAGAATGCTCAAACTACTGCACAATTGCATTCATCTCACATGCTAGAAAATTAATGCTCAAAGTTCTCCAAGTGAGGCTTCAACAGTATGTGAACAGTGAATTTCCAGATGTTCAAGCTGGTTTTAGAAAAGGCAGAGGAATCAGAGATCAAATTGCCATCATCCGCTGGATCATTGAAAAAGCAAGAGAGTTCCAGAAAAACATCTATTTCTGCTTTATTGACTATGGCAAATCCTTTTACTGTTTGGATAACAATAAACTGTGGAAAATTCTGAAAGAGATGGGAATACCAGATCACCTGACCTACCTCCTGAGAAATCTATATGCAGGTCAAGAAGCAATAGTTAGAACAGGACATGGAACAACAGACTGGTTCCAAATAGGGAAAGGAGGACGTCAAGGCTGTATATTGTCACCCTGCTTATTTAACTTATCTGCAGAGGACATCATGTGAAATGCTGGGCTGGATGAAGCACAAGCTGGAATCAAGATTGCCGGGAGAAATATCAATAACCTCAGATATGCAGATAACACCACCCTTAGGGCAGAAAGCGAAGAACTGAAAAACCTTTTGATGAAAGTGAAAGAGAGAGTGAAAAATTTGGCTTAAAACTCAGCATTCAGAAAATGAAGATCTTGGCATCTGGTCTCATCACTTCATGACAAATAGATAGGGAAACAGTGGCTGATTTTATTTTGTGGGGCTCCAAAATCACCACAGATGGTGACTGCAGTCATGAAATTAAAAGATGCTTACTCCTTGAAAGAAAAGTTATGACCAATCTAGACAGCATATTAAAAAGCAGAGACATTACTTTGCCAACAAAGGTCTGTCTAGTCAAGGCTATGGTTTTTCCAGTAGTCATGTATGGATGTGAGAGTTGGACTATAAATAAAGCTGAGCACCAAAAAATCAATGCTTTTGAAGTGTGGTGTTGGAGAAGACTCTTGAGAGTCCCTTGGACTGCAACGAGATCCAACCAGTCAATCCTAAAGGAAATCAGCCCTGAATATTCATTGGAAGGACTGATGCTAAAGCTGAAACTCCCACGCTTTGGCCACCTGATGCAAAGACCTGACTCATTGTAAAAGACCCTGATGCTGAGAAAGATTGAAGGCAGGACGAGAAGGGGCCAACATGGGATGAGAAGGTTGGCTGACATCACAGACTCAATGGGCATGACTTTGAGTAGGCTCCGGGAATTGGTGATGGACAGTGAGGCCTGGCGTGCTGCAGTTCATGGACTCGCAAATAGCTGGACACTACGGAGCGACTGAACTGATAAGATAATGATTCAGTTTGGTTCTTTTCATATATCTGTCCAGTTTTGCCAACACCATTTATTGAAGAATCTGTCTTTTCCCCATTGTATTTTTTTGGGGAGGGGAAATCTATGTTTTAATTAATTAGGTAATGAATTTCTCTGAAATTCAAAATTATTTATAATTGTTTAATAGAAAAGTTACATTCTTAGATTTTAATGAAAGTTACTGCATGTGATAGTGCTAGTCATTGACACCAATTTGGTTAGAGAAGTTTCAGGAAATTTTTTATGAATTAAAAAGTGAGCTGGAGAGGGACAGTTAAATATGTAACAGTCACTCTTTATTTAACAGATTATTGACCAGAGATGTATTAATATGTCTTTCGTTACATATTTTGTTACCTGAGGGATTCCCTGGTAGCTCAGCTGGTAAAGATTCTGCCTGCAATGCAGGAGACCCTGGTTCAATTTCTGGGGCAGGAAGATCTGCTCGAGAAGGGATAGGCTACCCACTCCAGTATTCTTGGGCTTCCCTGGTGGCTCAGCTGGTAAAGAATGCACCTGCAATGTGGAAGATCTGGGTTTGATCCCTGGGTTGGGAAGATCCCCTGGAGAAGGGAGTGGCTACCTATTCCAATATTCTGGCCTGGAGAATTCCTATACTGTCCATGGGATGGCAAAGAGTTGGACATGACTGAGCGACTTTCACTTTCACTTTGTTATCTGAATATTACTGACAGGAGTGTTTCAGTGTTCACTTGCCTAACAAATCACCAGCCATGGGCATTAGTTTCTGCAAAATTCCCCTGTCAGTAATGTGTTAACATTAGTTTTAGTTACTGTTTTGGTCAGCTCTGGCTGCCATAACAAAATATTATACTAGGTGGTTTAAACAGTGGAAATTTATTTTCTCAAAATTTCTGAAAGCCAGACGTCCAAGGTCATGGTAAGAGCACAGTTGTTTTCCAGTGAGATCTTTCTTCCTGCCTTGTGGATGACTGCGTTCTTGCTGTACCCTTTCATGGCAGAGATTTGGAAAGAGAGAGAAGGGGTGGGTTGGGATACGTTTCTTTGGTGCGTCTTCTCTTAAGGGCTCTAATCCCATCATGAGGTCCCCATGCTCATGACCTAATCTGAACTTAATTATCTCCCAAAGACCCCCATCTCCAAATACTACCACATTGGAGGCTAGGACTTCAACATACAAATTTAGGTGCCAATTCAGTCCAAAGTAATTACGAAGAATTTTGCATTTCTCTGTAAGCATAGAACCAAGTGCAGCATAGAACCAAGCATAGAACCATAGGCAGAATAATGTTTCCCTAAAATATATATCATTTAACCTCCATATAGTGTGAATGTGTTACCTTTCATGGCAAAAGGGACTCTGCAGGTATCATTGTTACAGATCTTGACATGGAGAAATTATCTGGATGGTCCTAGGGTAACCACAAGGGTCCTTACATGGGAGAGGGAACCAGAAAAAATAGTGACTATTGTATGTGTGTATACAATCTTTACAATCGTGTTTTAACTTCCTATATATTGCATTTAAAAACAAATCTGTGTCATTTAACACATTCTTAAATTTTTATCTACTATCAAATCATAGTATTTATACACAAATACTCTTTACTATTCTTTCTTAAAGTATTATAAAATCTCCCTTCATTCACTTTTGAGTTCAATACTTGTCCTCTCAGGTAGAACCATTATCTTGTCTTTGGTCCTGCAGAGAGTTCAGGCCAAGTAGGAAGTTAGAGGGATTGTAGTAGTCAGTACAAATCAGAACTGCAGTACAGTAGCAAGACAAAACCTCCTGGGACTAAAGGCAGCACAGCTCCACCTACGACCTTGAGACACTTCCCTCTTGGAATCCAGTCCTCATGACACGAGGAAGCCAAGCAACCATACAGCGGCCCCCTGTTTCAGCCCTAGTCCCAGCCAAAAGCTAGTACCAACCACCATACATGTGAGTAGTGAGCAAGCTTTTGGATGATTCCAGTCTTCAGCCTTCAATGTGTCCCTATTTTGACATTGAAATGACTTATCCCAAAGGTCCTGACCAAATTTCAGATAGTGAAAAAACAAATGCCATTGCTTTAAGCAGCTCATTACATTTTGGTGTGGTTTGTCACATATCCATAGAAAACTGCAATAACCTCTACATTTCTACGAAACCAAATATACATTCCTCCATCCCTCAGTACTCACAGATGCCTGACATTAACTTTCCTAGTCTGATCTATGGTGCCTCATCCCTCCTGCATGTAATGCTTAACTCAGTCTTAGCACTGGAACCTTACATTCTTTTCCATATAGAGCCTAGTATCCCATTTTGGGTCATCTCAGTCCTGTGTTCATGGTCCACATTTTAGATCCTGCAGTGCACATCCATCGCCTAGTTTTTACCATATCTGGTGCCAGCAGCCTAATTTACTTTTGAAGAAACTATCATTACTTTACACTCCATCTAGAGGCTTCTAATAAGGTAAACTTCACCTTCTAGTCTAAGGTGGGCAGAAAGCCCAGACTTTGCCACTTGGCAGCCTTCATCCTCCTGGCTAGTTGATTCATTCAAGAATAGACACACACCCTGAGTTGATCCAGTGAGGTGAAATCCTAGGCTTTTCCCAGAACAATGTTTCTATAGTATCTGCTGAACCACGAGACTGTCAGCAGGCTGCCGGTGGCCAAGGCAGGACAAACGCCTACCTAAGAATGAACCCAACCCAGAAGAAAGCAGAGCCACGTGTCAGACTTCTCACAGCATCACTGGAGCATCTGGACTCAGCCAGGCCTGAAGTTCCATCCCTCCTCCCACCTACAGCTTCTCAGTTGTGTATGCCTAGCAATTCCTTTTTGGCTGAAAGCCAGATTGGGTTAGATTTATATCACTTGGTAATGATAGAGTCCTGGATCATGTAAGACCACATCTTCTTATTCATTATGGCAGTTCCTGAGTGCCTATTTCACATGTGATTCTGTAGTTGGAGTTGAGGCATGAACACTGAGTATGACGGTCCATGAGGCTTAACCTTATTGTCTTCTCCTTCCATCCCTTCAGTGAAAAGTTCTTCCTGATACCATTTGTTTACAGGACTCCCTGCAGCCATTTTAGAGTATAACTAGCTGTGTGCATGCCATCATAAGCTTTGAGAAGACGGGAATAAAGACATCTTTATTTGATGATGTAAGAATCCATGTATGAAGGCGCAGGCATTATAGTGTGTACTGCGTACATATTTCCTTTCTTTCACGTTGTACCTAGCATGGGGCTTATGCCTAGTTGTTGAATGATAGGTATATTAAATAATCCTTGTCTCTAATACTAGATAACATTTATGGAACAATTATTGGATGCCAAACTTAAATACCATCTCAATTCTCAGACAGTAACTAACATGAGGTAATATGTACTGTTATTCTTTTTATATAGGTAGGAAAAATCCCAACAAATTAAAGCTTGCAAAGCAAAAAATCTTGTCCTTAGTCTCACAGTTCATAAGTGGCAGAGTGAGGACTCCAGCTCATTTCTCTCTCCTACACACTTAGCTCATGGCCAATTCACCACATGAAGTGCATGGGGTTTCCTCCTTGAAAAACATTCTAAGTATCTGTTCTGAATAAAAGTAAATTGGTTTGAAGCATGGGAAATCAGTCCCCATTTTTGTGTCGTGGTCTTAGCCCTGATATTAGCTGCCTAGACTACAGAAGTGACTTAGCAACATTTTGGGAGGTGGATAGGGTAAGTAGAAATTTGGAAGGCAAGGCCATAAGCCAGATAGAGGGAGCAAATCGCCTGAGCTTTGTTCTTCCCGCATCTGCCACAGATGTGAAGAAAATGACAAGAGTGAAAACTGCAAAAGCCTCTTCTAAAAAGTGTTGCAAATTTGATGGCTGCCAGCCAGGAAAATGTAGCGACCCTGGTTATCACAAGTGCATAACAGAACAAAGAATCTCAGGCTGCCGGGAGAGATGATAGGGTTGGAAATGAAGAGCTTATGAGGAAGCAAAATATAAAAATCTAACCAAGGGTATATGGGAATAAATGGTCCTTGAAAGTTTCAGGAAGACCCATATAGAGTTCCAGTGAGTATGTGCAGGGAAATACGCTCTTAGTAGAGTTGCATGTAGGTTTCCCATCCCACCCCCTCAAGGAATAGAACAGGCTCACTGTTAACATTCCAGTGATTGTTTAGGAGAAGAAAATTAATTCTTAGGCAAATTGAAAAGGATGACCAGCACATGTCCTTTTCTTACATTGCAATGAAAAATTAAGTATTTATTACAGATTTAAAAACTCATGAAAAAGGCAGATGTTTTTTTTTTCATCTCAATTTCCTCTGGGTGCTCTGCAGAGCTGTTGAGGAGACCTGCTCTGCTGAGTCATGATTCCTTCCCCAAGCAGTCTGGTGGCCAGAGTGAGAACTGGAGACAGAGGAGAATTCTTGAGGCACTTAAGTGCATCCTGAGCTTTGAGGGCAGCAGGGTGGGACAGGGGTGGAAATGAGAGGATAAACTTCTTTTAGACTGCATTTTGACTCCTCAGTTTTGACATCTGAAAAGCAGGTCATGGAAACACGTTTCTCACTTGATCATTTTCCGGATTAAATGGATAATACAAAAAGTCTCTGCTGGTCCATCCCATTCATTCACTCACTTTCCTTCCATTAGTCTGAGAGCCCCTTGGGGGCAGAGGCCAGGCCCTGCTTGCTCACTGCTGTGCCCCAGCGCCTGGCACAGAGTCTAAACAGAATGCGTTGGCTTGAATCGATGCCTGTTGTTAGTGTGTTTAGGAAGATGCAAAACCAATTTTCTATCATGTTTATTCTAAAGCGATTTGTGTCAAGTAAATGGTTTTCCAGGAATATTAAATGTGTCCCTAAGTGATCTGAGAGATCCTGATGATGGATTAAAATGGCCAGTTGCATTTTATGACAGAAATGGGGTTGGAGGGGCCAAATGGGCCAAGAACTTCCTCCCACAAATGATAGTCCTCTCTGATTAACATACTCTATCTAAAGATCATTGTCTTAATCAAAAAGCACCTAAAGTGACAATTTACATGTGGTCTTTTAAGGACGCCATGTAGCAAGAACAAATCCTTTGAAGTAGACATTGTTCTTTTTTGCATCTGTTCCCCAAAGGAAAGAAGATGATATAGGAAGTGAAATTTGCTAGGCTCTGCTTAAAACTGTTGGAATTTTCCTAACTTTCTTTCGAATTGCAGCTTAGAGCCATCTCTTCCAAAAAAGCCTTCTTTGGCATGAATGATACATATATTTGAGAAGTATGAGTAAGAGACATTAATAGTATGAACAGGTAAGAACAGATAAGAGTTACTGAGGGCTCTGGCAGCACATATAATAACTGGGTGGTGGGGGAAAGGAATATCAGGGAACTAATGGTGTCCAAGTAGAATCTTGAGGATAAGAGAGTTAGCCAATTCATTTAATTCTTTCAAAAGTTCTATAATGAAATCATTGTTCTTATTTCACTGATAATATAACACGTCAACTTTAGAATAAGTTATTTTCTAAAATTCATACTTTTTGCTGTACCAACATTTTGCAGTGTATTTTTTTTTGGTCTTATCCCTTTCACCAGATTAAATATTTGTGAACCTATTAAGCTTTATTTTAATCACTACCTAATATTTTGCATAATAAATTACTTTTAAAATTCTAAAATATTTTGTTAGGAAGGTATATGATTAATGGCCGTATTATAGTGTTTACTTTGAATATAATTGTTATCTTTGTATTTATGATGTATAATAATTACCTTTAGTCCTTTAATAAATATGGCACTATTTACTACCAAAAGTATAAGAAAAAATGATGCTTTGGCTATACATTTATAAATATTAGATTATCTTTAATAAGAGATCAAAAGCATAATAAAATATAAAGTTATTTTAAGGATTATGACCAGAAACAGTGGTAACTGCCTTCATTTAATGTTTTGAAGTTTTGATTTTTCCAGTTACAAATTGGTTAATTTTTATGCTTTATTTATCAATGACAGGATAAGCTGGAAGGTATTAGACTGCTGTTTGCAATCATTTACGCATAAGTAAGACATTCCAGATGTTGGTAGCCTTAATTACCAATGAATAAAAATCTAACTCAGTTATAACTGTCACAGGGCTTTCTGTTGTTAGCATTTTCTTTATTAGCAGAGACTTCTTATAGATCTGTATTATGAAGATATGTGTCTGAATAACAAATCTGGTGGGGAGCTTCTTAAGATACATGTCTTAACTCAGGCTGCCATGACAAAAATACCGCAGACTGGTGCCTTAAATATAAGGATTTGTTTCTCACAGTTCTGAAGGCCAGTAGTCCAAGATCAGGGTGCCAGCAGATTTGGCTCCCAGGTAAGGGCCCGCTTCCAGATGGCTGCTTTCTCACCATATCCTCCTCACAAGGTGGAGCGAAAAAGAGCGTTGGTCTCTCTCCTTATTTCATGGATGCTAATTCTGTCGAGGAACCCTATCCTCATTACCTCATCTGAACCCAAACAGGGGCCAAGGTCCCCATCACAAATGGCATCACACTGGGAGTCAGGGCTTCGACATATGAAGTTGAGGGGGGACAGACCTTCATTCAGTTCCTAACAGCACATTTATAGAAATGTTTCGGCCCAGTGAAGACGGGCCCCACATGACTCTGGAATCTGTTCTGACCTTCCTCCTAATAGGGGGAGGAATTTGCAGGGCCAAAAGGACAGAATATTCTGAGCTAACTTGCTGCCTTGCAGGTGGCACTGACTGCCTGGGACCCCAGAATTCCTTCCTAACCGGCACCTGCTGCCAGGGCCTGCAGGGCCCCTTCCCTAGGTTGCCCCCTTGCCTGTGAGCTGCAAGGCCACTGGGAAACATCTCCTCCCAGGAGATGGCCAAGGGGTGGCAGTTTTGATTCAAGGGAAGAATGATCAGAATGTTACATGCTGGCTGGGAGTCCTCAGTCCATACGTGATGGAATTGAGGACAGAAAGGGAAGGGAGAGAAGAGAGCTGGCTCTCCCCACACCACTGTGTTCCAGCACCAAACTTTGAAAAGTGTAAGAATTCTGCATGCAAACCTCAGCTTCCAGGTTATTAAGAAGGTGCAGTTTTGAAGGTATGAGCATAGAGCGTACTTTATTTCAGACACGTTACATTCAAAATTGTTGGATTTTTTTCCCCAGAACTGCTGCACCTGTTTTGACTTCTATGAGCAGTTTACATGTGTTTCCACCTCTCCACATATTCACCAACACTTACAAAATGTCCTGAATAGTAAGACATTTGCTGTGTGGTCTCCACTTGTACTCTTGATTTACTTTTCATGAATAATGATAGGAGTGGGTCTGATTATGACTAATGCTACTCATTAACTGGTAACTAATATTACTAACAGTACTATAATATTAGTAATTTTACGCATCTTCCCTTTAATATTATAGACATCAAACAGCACATGGCTGAAAATAAGAGCTACTGTAAACTCAGTACTGTTTGAAGCTGGTGGTTGGGTGTTGAACGAAGTAAGAAACCAGCTAATTGAGTCATGAGTTTGCTCATCAGAGCTCTGCTAAATGGCCATGAGGATGAATCTGATATGCTCTATCAGGATCCCAAATTGCTCCATTCTGAAAGGAAAATATATACAGAATTACTATTCTGCTTGACTCATTAGCTAAAAAGTGTCTTTTTCATTTCTAATTGCCACTGCTATTCCCCTCATAGGCTGCCTTTCTAATGCACTTGTCATATGACCTGAAATCTGTACTTTTAGAAACAATGTACTGTTGTTTTGTATGTGTATCTTAAAAGCTTTACACCCAGGCCTTGAAATTCACATCCAGTTCTCTTTCTTGCTTTTTTCCCCACTTAATGGTCTATTCATATTGCCATGTGGATTGAATTTATTGCTTCTAATTACTGCATTGCAGCCATACAATATATATATATTAACTTTTACTTATCTGCTCCCCTAGTTATAGGCATCTAGGTGGCTTTCCTTTAATTTTAGTGTCATGGCTGCAGTCACCATCTGAAGTGATTTTGGAGCCCCCCAAAATAAAGTCTGACACTGTTTCCACTGTTTCCCCATCTAATGAAGTGATGGGACCAGATGCCATGATCTTAGTTTTCTCAATGTTGAACTTTAAGCCAACTTTTTCACTCTCCTCTTTCACTTTCATCAAGAGGCTTTTGTGTTCCTCTTCACTTTCTGCCATAAGGGTAGTGTGATCTGCATATTTGAGGTTATTGATATTTCTCCCAGCAATCTTGATTCCAGCTTGTGCTTCTTCCAGCCATGAAATTAAAAGACGCTTACTCCTTGGAAGAAAAGTTATGACTAACCTAGATAGCATATTCAAAAGCAGAGACATTACTTTGCCAACAAAGGCCCATCTAGTCAAGGCTATGGATTTTCCAGTGGTCATGCATGGATGTGAGAGTTGGACTGTGAAGAAAACTGAGCGCCGAAGAATCGATGCTTTTGAACTGTGGTGTTAGAGAAGACTCTGGAGAGTCCCTTGGACTGCAAGGAGATCCAACCAGTCCATCCTAAAGAAGATCAGTCCTGGGTGTTCATTGGAAGGACTGATGTGGAAGCTGAAACTCCAATACTTTGGCCACCTCATGCAAAGAGTTGACTCCTTGGAAAAGACCCTGATGCTGGGAGGGATTGTGGGCAGGAGGAGAAGGGGACAACAGAGGATGAGATGGCTGGATGGCATCACCGACTCGATGCACATGAGTTTGGGTAAACTCTTGGAGTTGGTGATGGACAGGGAGGTGTGGCATGCTGCGATTCACAGGGTTGCAAAGAGTCGGACACAACCGAGTAACTGAACTGGGGTGGCTTTCACTCTCTATTATCACAGATAATATAACCATAATAAATATATCATATGTAATCCACACTAACTCATGTGAGAATTTCTTCGAGGTATTTACCCCGAGAGTGGTATTGCTGATAGGATACAAGCATACTTATTACATTAAACATTGATGGATTTTTTTCTAGAACTGTTGTACCTGTTTCAATTTCTATGAGCTGTTTACATGTGTTTCCATCTCTCCATATTGTCACCACACTTGTTATATCCCACTTGACATTATCTACTTTTCAAAATTTTGCCATTCTGATGCATTCACATGGTTCTTGGTTGGTCTCTAAGCCATGCTGGCTTCCTTGTGACTGCATGGACTGCATCACTCCCCTGTCCTTCACTATCTCCTGGAGTTTGCTCATACTCATGTCCCTTGAGTCAGTGATGCGGTCTAACCTCAGAGGATATCTGATCATGTCCTCTGCTGCCCTCTTCTCCTTTTGCCTTCAGTCTTTCCCAGCATCAGGGTCTATTCCAATGAGTTGGCTGTTTGCATTCACATGGCATTTTATCGTTTCAGTCTGGTGATATCTTTGTATTGCTTTCCACAATTATTACAATTAAAAAAGAACAAATATTGTTGCAAAATTACACTTTCCTTTTCTATTCTTTTTTTTTTTTTGTACATTGTTTTACTCAGGGCTTCCCTGATAGTTCAGATGGTAAAGAATCTGTCTGCCATGCAGGAAACCCTGGTTCATTTCCTAGGTTGGGAAGATCCGCTGGAGAAGGGAAGGCTAACCACTCTTTATTCATGGGCTTCCCTCGAGGCTCATCTGGTAAAGAATCCACCTGCGATGTGGGAGCCCTGGATTTGATCCCTGGGCTGGGAACATCCCCTGGAGAAGGGAAAGGCTACCCACTCCAGTATTCTGCCTGGAGAATTCCATGGACTGTATAGTCCATGGGGTTGCAAAGAGTCGGCCATGACTGAGCAACTTTCACTTTACCCACTCAGGTTGGTTTTTATGTTCTTGTTCTTGATAGATAATGTAAGGTTCTGCTGCTATGTACCAGGAATATAGAAAAATAATTTGCCAGTCTTGTAAAGGAGGTGGTAGTGGTGGTAGGTGTGTTTAATTAACAAAAAGGACATTGTCGTTGTTCGGTTGCTCAGTTGTATCCAACTGTTGGCGACTCCGTGGACTGTGGCACGCCAGGCTTCTCTGTTCCTCACCATCTTCTGGAGCTTGCTCAAACTCATGTCCATTGCATCGGTGATGCCATCCAGCCATCTCATCCTCTGTCGTCCCCTTCTCCTCCTGCCTTCAATCTTTCCCATGATCAGGATCTTTTCCAGTGAGTCAGCTCTTTGCATCAGGTGGCCAAAGTATTAGGGCTTCAGCCTCAGTCCTTCCAATGAATATTCAGGGTTGATTTCTTTTGAGATTGACTGGTTGGATCTCTTCTCCAGCACCACAGCTCAGGCATCAGTTTGTTGGTACTCAGGCTTTTTTATTGTCCAGCTCTCACATCCATACATGACTACTAGAAAAACAACAGCTTTCACTATACAGACCTTTGTTGACAAAGTAATGTCTCTGCTTTTGAATATGCTATCTGGGTGCCATTGCTTTTCTTCCAAGGAGCAAGCTTCTTTTAATTTCATGGCTGCTGTCACCATCCACAGTATTTTTGGAGTTCCCCAAAATAGGTCTGTCACTGTTTCCATTGTTTCCCCATCTATTTGCCATAAAGTGATGGGACTGGATGCCATGATCTTAGTTTTCTGAATACTGAATATTAAGCCAGCATTTTCATTCTCCTCTTTCGCCTTCATCAAGAAGCTCTCTAGTTCCTCTTCACTTTCTGCCATAAGGGTGGTGTCATCTGCATATCTGAGGTTATTGATATTTCCCCCTGCAACCTTGACTCCAGCTTGTGTTTCATCCAGCCCAATGTGTTGTATGATATACTATGCATGTAAGTTAAATAAGCAGGGTGACAATATACAGCCTTGACATACTCTTTTTCCAATTTTGAACCAGTCTGTTATTCCATGTCCACTTGTGACTATTGCTTCATTACCTGCATATAGGTTTTGCAGGAGGCTGGTAAGGTGGACTGGTATTCCCAAGTCTTTAAGAATTTTCCACAGTTCGTTGTGATCTACGCAGTCAAAGACTTTAACATAGTAAATGAAGCAAAGTAGATGTTTTTCTGAATTCTTTAGCTTTTTCGATGATCCAACAGATGTTGGCAATTTGATCTCTGGTTCCTCTGCCTTTTCTAATCCAGCTTGTACATCTGGAAGTTCTTAGTTCACATACTGTTAAAGCCTAGCTTGAAGGATTTTGAACATTACTTTGCTAGCATGTGAAATGAGCGCAATTGTGTGATAGTATGAACATTCTTTGAAATTGCTGTTTGGGATTGGAATGAAAACTGACCTTTTCCAGTCCTGTGGCCACTGCGGAGTTTTTAAAATTTGCTGGCATATTGAGTGCAGCACTTTAACAGCATCATCTTTTAGGATTTGAAAGAGCTCAGCTGTAATTCCATCACCTCCACTAGCTTTGTTTGTAGTGATGCCTCCTAAGGCCCACTTGACTTTGCATTACAGAAATTCTGGCTCTGGCTGAGAGACCACACCATCATGGTTATCCAGGTCATTAAGATTTTTTTTTTTTTTGTATAGTTCATCTGTGTATCCTTGCTACCTCTTTTTAAAGTATCTTCTGCTAGGTCCATGCCCTTTCTTTCCTTTATTGTGCCTATCTTTGCATGAAATGTTCCCTTGGTATCTTTTGATTTTCTTGAAGAGATCTCTAGTTTTCCCATTCTATTGTTTTCCTCTATTTCTTTGCATTGTTCACTTAAGGCTTGCTTATCTCTTCCTTGCTATTCTCTGGAACTCCACATTCATATAGGTATATCTTTTCTTTTCTCCTTTGCCTTTGACTTCTCTTCTTTTCTCAACTATTTGTAAGGCCTCCTCAGACAACCAGTTTGCCTTGTTGCACTTCTTTTTCTTGGGGATGGTTTTGATCAGCACCTCCTATACAGTGTTACGAATCTCTGTCCATAGTTCTTCAGGCACTCTGTTTACCAGATATAATCCCTTGAATCTATTTGTCATTTCCTAGGTATAATCGTAAGGGATTTGATTTAGGTCTTACCTGAATGGCCTAGTGGTTTCCCCTACTTTCTTCAGCTTAAGTCTGAATTTGGCAATAAGGAGTTCATGATCTGAGCCCCAGTCAGCTCCTGGTCTTCTTTTTGCTGACTGTATAGAGCTTCTCTGCCTTCAGCTGCAAATATAATCAATCTGATTTCAGTGTTGACCATCTGGTGATGTCCATATGTAGAGCTGTCTCTTATGTTGTTGGAAGAGGATGACTGCTATGACCAGCACATTCTCTTTCTTGGAAGAACTCTGTTATCCTTTGCCCTGCTTCATTTTGTACTCCAGGGCCAAACTTGCCTGTCACACCAGGTATCTCTTGACCTCCTACTTTTCCATTCTAGTTCCCTGTGATGAAAAGGACATCTTTTTGGTGTTAGTTCTAAAAGGTCTTGTAGATCTTCATAGAACCATTCAGCTTCAGCTTCTTCAGCATTAGTGGTTGGGGCATAGACTTGGATTAATGTAATGTTGAATGATTTGTCTTGGAAATGAACAGAGATCATTCTGTCATTTTTGAGATTGCACCCAAGTACTGCATTTTGGACTCTCTTAATTACTATGAGGGCTATCCATTTTTTTCCCAAGAGATCCTTGCCCACAGTAGTGGATATAATGGTCATCTGAATTAAATTCACCCTTTCCTGGCTATTTTAGTTCACTGATTGCTAAAATGTCGATGTTCACTCTTGCGATGTGTTTGACGACTCCCAGTTTACCTTCATTACTGGACGTACCATTCCAGGTCCCTATGCAGTATTGTTCTTTACAGCATTGGACTTTACTTTCACCACTAGACACATCCACCACTGGGCATTGTTTCTGCTTTGGCCCAGCCTCTTCATTCTTTCTGGAGCTATTTCTCTGCTCTTCTCCAGTAGAATGTTGGACACCTCTGATCTGGAGGGTTCATCTTTCAGTGTCATATCTTGTTTGCTTTTCATACTCTTCATGGGGTTCTCAAGGTAAGAATGCTGATGTGATTTTGCCCGTTCCCTTCTCCAGTGGACCGTCTTTGTCCAGACTCTTCACCATGTCCCATCTTTCTTGGGTGGCCCTGCACAGCATGGCTCATAGTTTCACTGAGTTAGGCAAGGTTGTGGTCCCTGTGATCAGTTTGGCTAATTTTCTGTGATAGTGGTTTTCATTCTGTCTGCCCTCTGATGCATGAGGATAAGTGGCTTTTTCCTGGTAGTGGGGAAAACTGGGTCTTGTTATGGTGGGCAAGACCACGGTCAGTAAGTCTTAAATCCAATTTTCTGTTGATAGGTAGGGCTGTGTTCCCTCCCTGTAGTTTGAACTGAGGCCAGACTATGGTAAGGGTAATGGTGATAATGGCAACCTCCTTCAGAAGCACTTATGCCAGCATGCCAGGCCTCCAGGACTGCTGTAGTCAGTACCCCTGACCGTGTGCAGGCCACTGTTCACCTCCACCTCCACCAGGGACTCCCAAGCGCACACAGGCAAGTCTAGCTCCGTTGCTTATGGGATCGCTTCTCCTTTCTCCTGAGTTCCGGTGTGCACAAGGTTTTGTCTGTGCCCTCCAAGAGTCTCTGTTTCCCCAGTCCTGTGGAAGCTCTGTAATCATAGTCCACTGGCCTTCAAAGTCAGATTCCCTGGGAATACTCAGCGCCTTTGCCCAGCCCCCAGGGTGGGAAACCCGCTGTGGTCCCTGGAACCTCTGGCAGGGTGAGAACCTCTTTGGTGAAACTGCTCTCCAGTTTGTTGAGTTGCCTGCCCTGCGGTTCTATTGCAGTTGTTCAGTCACTCCGTTGTGTCCAACTCTTTGAGCCCCATGGACTCCATGCTCTCCTGTCCTTCACCGTCTCTCAGAGCTTGCTCAGACTCACATCCATTGAGTTGATGATGTCATCCAACCATCTTGTCCTCTGCCGTCCCCGTCTCCTTCCGCCTTCTGTCTTTCCCAGCATAAGGGTTTTTTTCCAATGAGTTGGCTCTTCGCATCAGGTGGCCAAAGTAGTGGAGCTTCAGTTTCAGTGTCTGTCCTTCCAGGGAACATTCAGGACTGATTTCCTTTAGGATTTTCTGGTTGTATTTCCTCGTAGCCCAAGGGACTCTTAGGAGTCTTCTCCAACACTACAGTTCGAAAGCACCAATTCTTCGGTGCTCAGCCTTCTCTATGGTCCAATTCTCACATCCATATATGACTACTGGAAACACCATGGCTTTAACTATATGGACCTTTGTCGTCACAGTAACGTCTCTGCTTTTTATTATGCTGTCTAGGTTTATCATAGAGCTTTTCTTCCAGGGAGCAAGTGTCTTTTAATTTCATGGCTGCAGTTACTGTCCACAGTGACTTTGAAGCCCAGAAAAATAAGGTCTTTCACTGTTTCCCCATCTATATGCTGTGAAGTAATGCGACCAGATGCTATGATCTTAGTTTTTTGAGTGTTGGATTTTAAGCCAGCTTTTTCACTCTCCACTTTCACCTTCATCAAGAGGCTCTTTAGTTCCTCTTCACTTTCAGCCTTAAGGGTCATGTTATCTGCATATCTGCAGAGAAGGCAACAGCACCCCACTCCAGTACTCTTGCCTGGAAAATCCCATGGATGGAGGAGCCTGGTAGGTTGCAGTCCATGGGGTTGCTAAGTGTCAGACATGACTAAGCGGCTTCACTTTCACTTTCATGCATTGGAGAAGGAAATGGCAACCCACTGCAGTGTTCTTGCCTGGAGAATCCCAGGGACTTGGGAGCCTGGTGGGCTGCCGTCTATGGGGTCGCACAGAGTCAGACACAACTAAAGCAACTTAGCAGCAGCAGCAGCATCTGCATAGCTCAGGTTATTGATATTTCTCTTGACAATCTTTGATTCCAGCTTGTGCTTCATCTAGCCCAGCATTTCACATGATGTACTCTGCATATATGTTAAATAAGCAGGGTGACAACATATCCTTGACGTGCTCCTTTCCCAGTTTTGAACCAGGCCATTGTTCCGTGTCCAGTTCTAACTGTTGCTTCTTGCCCTGCCTACAGGTTTCCACAGGCTGCAGCGCTGTAGTTCTTGCTTCTGGTGTCTGCTGCCTGGTGTGCAAAGTTGGTTCTGGGGTTTGTGCAGGTTTTCTGGTAGAAGGGACTGGTTCCTGCCCTCTGTGGGTGGATTTGGATCTTGTCCCTTTGGTGGGCAGGGCTATGTCAAGGGGTGTGTTTATAGTTAGCTGTGATCTCAGTACAACTTTAGGCATCCTATTTGCTCTCAGGTGGGGCTGTATTCCTATCCTGCTGGTGGCTTGTTCTGAGGGGTTCAGGACTAGAGCCTGCATTCTGTTGGGTGGAGCCAGGTCTTGGTGCCAAAATGGCAGCCTCTTGGGAGAGCTCACACAAGTCAGTATTATCTGGGGCCCCAGGCACCAACGTGCTTGCCCCCAAAGTGAGCTACAGCCCAAACCCCCTCCCCTCCACTCCTCTTGGGGGTCCTCCAAGACCCGAGGTAGGTCTGGCCCAGGCTCTTTTGGAATCACTGCTTTGTGCTGGATCCCAGTGCGCTCTCCAAGAGTGGAGTGTCTGTTTCCCCCAGTCCTGTGATGCTCCCGTACTCAAGCCTCCTTGCCCTTCAAAGTCAGATGTTGTGTGGGCCCCTCCTCCTAATGTCAGACTGTGCAGCCTGACTAGGGCTCAGAACTCAGACTTGTGAGGCAGAACCTCTGTGTTAGAGTCATTTTCCAGCTTGTGTGTCAACCACCCAGTGGATGTAGGATTTGATTATATCGTGAAATCACCCCTCTTACTATTTTGTTATGGCTTCTTCTTTGCGTTTGGATTTAGAATATCTTTCTCAGTGGCTTCAAGCCTGTTCATTCAACAGGTAGTTGTGATTTTAGTATTGCCATCAGAGGAGGTAAGCTTAAGTCCTTCTCCTCTGCCATCTTGTTGGGAATTGGGTGGCTGCTTTTAGTTTGGAGAAGGAAATGGCACCCCACTCCAGTATCCTTGCCTGGAGAATCCCATGGATGGAAGAGCCTGGTGGGCTACAGTCCATGGGGTCACAAGGAGTTGGACACGACTGAGCGAGCTCACTTTCAGTTTGGATGCTTGCTGCCTCTTTCCTCAGCGTGTTGGCCATTAGCCCCTTGATATGGGGTTTGTAGGTGTGGTTGGAGCCCACCTGTGAGTCCCTCGACAGTAGTGGTAGCTTGTGCATCCCCAGGGCAGTGGCGGCAGCAACTGGCCTTTGCTCCCAGGCCTTCCAGTAGCAGCAGCAGCCCACTCACTCCCAGGACAGCAGGGGTGGTGACCAGCGCTTGTCCCACGTCTCTCGGCAGCGCCAGTGGCCTTCATGCTCCAGGAGACCAGGGGCAGCAACTCGTGCCTGCTCTCGGCTCATGCCTGCTGTCTGGGTGGCGGGGGCAGCAGTTGATGGCCGCTCACAAGTCTCCCAATGGCAGCGGCTGTCCCCTCACTCTCAGGACAGTGGAGGGCAGTGCTTGGTTCCTGCTCATGGGTCCTGCCGCAGTAGGCGTGGCCCACACACACTCCTGGGACAGATAAGGCAGCAGCTGGAGCCTGCTTTTTGGTCTCTCGGTTGTTGCCCAAATCCCAGACTCTGTCTCTGGTGCCGAATAGAAACAGAGACAGAGTTTTGGGAGAAGTACAAAAGAACAGCTTTTAATGCTTTGCCAGGCAAAGGGGGCCATAGTGGGCTAATGCCCTGAAGACCATGTGACCCACCCTGGTTGGGGTAGTGAGGAGTTTTATAGTGTTCAAGGATGAGGGTGCGATCAGCTCACGGACAGTGTTTGAACTGGGAAAACAAGATCAGCATGATAGCTCCCACAGCTAAGAGCTTCACGGTTGCATAGGCATCTTTCTACCTCATCTGAGAGAATAATGCCCTAGCGTGCTCCCCAGGAAAAGGTTTGATGTTGAGTCCGAACTTGATGCTGCAGTCAAATTGCACGTTTATGTTCGTTTATGGTTATCTCGACTTTTCCTGTGTTTATGTTCATGCCACGCTTTAATTTGGGTAATAAATTCATAGGGCTTTGTTCTTTGCTCCCTGCCTTTTACACGACTGCTTAGTAGCTGACTTTCAAGCTGTGTTTTTCGCCAGTAGACAGGAAGAGTTTTGAGGGTGGACAGGGAATGGGGATTTCTGAATCTGCCATGTAGGTGTTACCTTGTGGGTGAGCACTATTTTGAAGCCTAAAAATATTCTGCCAGGTAAGAACCACATCAGGGGATAATCAGGAATTTGAAGAGGTAATTTTTGGAAAATTTGAAATTACAGCATTGAATAGAGTTTCTTTTCTGAATGTTGACAGAACAGCCTGACCTTACTTCCTACTTAAAACTCTCTTCCTGGAACTGATGCAAGCATCTATTTAACTTGTGGCCTCTTTTTCTGTACATTCCAGGGGTTCCTCTGAGCAGAGCTCATTTTGGGATATGGACGGAATCATGTTCCCCATCAACGCCCACCAGATAGCCACATTGACACTGCTTAAGAAGATGTGTGTACCATGCCTTAGAATCTCGTCTGTGCATGAAAGTAAGTCTGTCACATTGACTAATGTGATAGGTGATCTCCTGTGATATGTGTGGTCCACTAATTTTCTGTGGTAACATCCACTTGTATTTTCTGCCTCCTAGCTGTCCTCATCTAAAATTTATCCTGTCTATTTTTGCTGTCAACCTTCAGCAAATTCCTGTTTTCTCTTAGCTCTGCTCATTAATAAGTACTAATAGGAAACAAACAGAAAAATAGCCGGAGCAGCAAAATGGATAGTCAGGGTAGGCTCATCTCAAATCTACGTTTAGATCATCTGTCTGTGAATTTATTTTCATGACTACTGTAAACTGTTTTTCTTTATGTTGGTAAATCATGGCAGAAGCTCTCAGGTGTCCGAATGAATCAGGCAGGACTTGTCTTCCGTTGCCAGGGGATGTGGTTCCATGGTGATGTTCAGGTTCCTTCCTCTGCTGATTTCCCTGCCGCATGCTGCTAGCTGCTACATGCAAGTTGGCAGTGATACTCCTTCTTTAGTATGGATGTGTTTGTCAGATGTTTCCCTGAGTGTCTTTGAAGGCAAAAAGAAGAAGCAGAAGTTCAAAGGCACTGGCAAAGCTTGCGCGATGCCAGGCCACGTCCTGCCTGGAGCGGGCGCAAGACCTTGGCTGAGGTGGCCTCAAACTTGTTCCTTTTGCTTTTTACCAAAAGTTCATGTACTGGTGGGCTGCCGTCTATGGGGTCGCACAGAGTCAGACACAACTAAAGCAACTTAGCAGCAGCAGCAGCATCTGCATAGCTCAGGTTATTGATATTTCTCTTGACAATCTTTGATTCCAGCTTGTGCTTCATCTAGCCCAGCATTTCACATGATGTACTCTGCATATATGTTAAATAAGCAGGGTGACAACATATCCTTGACGTGCTCCTTTCCCAGTTTTGAACCAGGCCATTGTTCCGTGTCCAGTTCTAACTGTTGCTTCTTGCCCTGCCTACAGGTTTCCACAGGCTGCAGCGCTGTAGTTCTTGCTTCTGGTGTCTGCTGCCTGGTGTGCAAAGTTGGTTCTGGGGTTTGTGCAGGTTTTCTGGTAGAAGGGACTGGTTCCTGCCCTCTGTGGGTGGATTTGGATCTTGTCCCTTTGGTGGGCAGGGCTATGTCAAGGGGTGTGTTTATAGTTAGCTGTGATCTCAGTACAACTTTAGGCATCCTATTTGCTCTCAGGTGGGGCTGTATTCCTATCCTGCTGGTGGCTTGTTCTGAGGGGTTCAGGACTAGAGCCTGCATTCTGTTGGGTGGAGCCAGGTCTTGGTGCCAAAATGGCAGCCTCTTGGGAGAGCTCACACAAGTCAGTATTATCTGGGGCCCCAGGCACCAACGTGCTTGCCCCCAAAGTGAGCTACAGCCCAAACCCCCTCCCCTCCACTCCTCTTGGGGGTCCTCCAAGACCCGAGGTAGGTCTGGCCCAGGCTCTTTTGGAATCACTGCTTTGTGCTGGATCCCAGTGCGCTCTCCAAGAGTGGAGTGTCTGTTTCCCCCAGTCCTGTGATGCTCCCGTACTCAAGCCTCCTTGCCCTTCAAAGTCAGATGTTGTGTGGGCCCCTCCTCCTAATGTCAGACTGTGCAGCCTGACTAGGGCTCAGAACTCAGACTTGTGAGGCAGAACCTCTGTGTTAGAGTCATTTTCCAGCTTGTGTGTCAACCACCCAGTGGATGTAGGATTTGATTATATCGTGAAATCACCCCTCTTACTATTTTGTTATGGCTTCTTCTTTGCGTTTGGATTTAGAATATCTTTCTCAGTGGCTTCAAGCCTGTTCATTCAACAGGTAGTTGTGATTTTAGTATTGCCATCAGAGGAGGTAAGCTTAAGTCCTTCTCCTCTGCCATCTTGTTGGGAATTGGGTGGCTGCTTTTAGTTTGGAGAAGGAAATGGCACCCCACTCCAGTATCCTTGCCTGGAGAATCCCATGGATGGAAGAGCCTGGTGGGCTACAGTCCATGGGGTCACAAGGAGTTGGACACGACTGAGCGAGCTCACTTTCAGTTTGGATGCTTGCTGCCTCTTTCCTCAGCGTGTTGGCCATTAGCCCCTTGATATGGGGTTTGTAGGTGTGGTTGGAGCCCACCTGTGAGTCCCTCGACAGTAGTGGTAGCTTGTGCATCCCCAGGGCAGTGGCGGCAGCAACTGGCCTTTGCTCCCAGGCCTTCCAGTAGCAGCAGCAGCCCACTCACTCCCAGGACAGCAGGGGTGGTGACCAGCGCTTGTCCCACGTCTCTCGGCAGCGCCAGTGGCCTTCATGCTCCAGGAGACCAGGGGCAGCAACTCGTGCCTGCTCTCGGCTCATGCCTGCTGTCTGGGTGGCGGGGGCAGCAGTTGATGGCCGCTCACAAGTCTCCCAATGGCAGCGGCTGTCCCCTCACTCTCAGGACAGTGGAGGGCAGTGCTTGGTTCCTGCTCATGGGTCCTGCCGCAGTAGGCGTGGCCCACACACACTCCTGGGACAGATAAGGCAGCAGCTGGAGCCTGCTTTTTGGTCTCTCGGTTGTTGCCCAAATCCCAGACTCTGTCTCTGGTGCCGAATAGAAACAGAGACAGAGTTTTGGGAGAAGTACAAAAGAACAGCTTTTAATGCTTTGCCAGGCAAAGGGGGCCATAGTGGGCTAATGCCCTGAAGACCATGTGACCCACCCTGGTTGGGGTAGTGAGGAGTTTTATAGTGTTCAAGGATGAGGGTGCGATCAGCTCACGGACAGTGTTTGAACTGGGAAAACAAGATCAGCATGATAGCTCCCACAGCTAAGAGCTTCACGGTTGCATAGGCATCTTTCTACCTCATCTGAGAGAATAATGCCCTAGCGTGCTCCCCAGGAAAAGGTTTGATGTTGAGTCCGAACTTGATGCTGCAGTCAAATTGCACGTTTATGTTCGTTTATGGTTATCTCGACTTTTCCTGTGTTTATGTTCATGCCACGCTTTAATTTGGGTAATAAATTCATAGGGCTTTGTTCTTTGCTCCCTGCCTTTTACACGACTGCTTAGTAGCTGACTTTCAAGCTGTGTTTTTCGCCAGTAGACAGGAAGAGTTTTGAGGGTGGACAGGGAATGGGGATTTCTGAATCTGCCATGTAGGTGTTACCTTGTGGGTGAGCACTATTTTGAAGCCTAAAAATATTCTGCCAGGTAAGAACCACATCAGGGGATAATCAGGAATTTGAAGAGGTAATTTTTGGAAAATTTGAAATTACAGCATTGAATAGAGTTTCTTTTCTGAATGTTGACAGAACAGCCTGACCTTACTTCCTACTTAAAACTCTCTTCCTGGAACTGATGCAAGCATCTATTTAACTTGTGGCCTCTTTTTCTGTACATTCCAGGGGTTCCTCTGAGCAGAGCTCATTTTGGGATATGGACGGAATCATGTTCCCCATCAACGCCCACCAGATAGCCACATTGACACTGCTTAAGAAGATGTGTGTACCATGCCTTAGAATCTCGTCTGTGCATGAAAGTAAGTCTGTCACATTGACTAATGTGATAGGTGATCTCCTGTGATATGTGTGGTCCACTAATTTTCTGTGGTAACATCCACTTGTATTTTCTGCCTCCTAGCTGTCCTCATCTAAAATTTATCCTGTCTATTTTTGCTGTCAACCTTCAGCAAATTCCTGTTTTCTCTTAGCTCTGCTCATTAATAAGTACTAATAGGAAACAAACAGAAAAATAGCCGGAGCAGCAAAATGGATAGTCAGGGTAGGCTCATCTCAAATCTACGTTTAGATCATCTGTCTGTGAATTTATTTTCATGACTACTGTAAACTGTTTTTCTTTATGTTGGTAAATCATGGCAGAAGCTCTCAGGTGTCCGAATGAATCAGGCAGGACTTGTCTTCCGTTGCCAGGGGATGTGGTTCCATGGTGATGTTCAGGTTCCTTCCTCTGCTGATTTCCCTGCCGCATGCTGCTAGCTGCTACATGCAAGTTGGCAGTGATACTCCTTCTTTAGTATGGATGTGTTTGTCAGATGTTTCCCTGAGTGTCTTTGAAGGCAAAAAGAAGAAGCAGAAGTTCAAAGGCACTGGCAAAGCTTGCGCGATGCCAGGCCACGTCCTGCCTGGAGCGGGCGCAAGACCTTGGCTGAGGTGGCCTCAAACTTGTTCCTTTTGCTTTTTACCAAAAGTTCATGTGGTGGTGATGGAAATGGAATGGGACTTAGTTTTCAAGTCCTGGATTCAAGTCTTGGCTCTCTCTAATCTCTTGTCTCCTGTGGTACACAGTGAGGATAATCTTTACCTCATTACACAGGCAGAGTCAGTCCAGCACAGTGTGATGTAAGGTGAGACTTCTTGTTTTGTTCTTTCTTCTATGCTCTTTAGCCGCTAAGTCATGTCCAACTCTTTGCGACCCCGTGGAGTGTAGCCCGCCAGGCTCCTCTGTCCATGAGATTCTCCAGGCAAGAATACTGGAGTAGGTTGTCATTTCCTTCTCCAGGGGATCTCCCCAACCCAGGGATTCAACCCATGTCTCCTGCATGGCAGGCAGCTTCTTTACCAGCTGAACCAGACGTAAGACTAATATTATTAAGTCTACAAAAATATTCTCTGTTACTACCATTTCTAAAAGGAAACTTTAGCATCGTTTGTACCATGCTGTATAGAGAATCCTCTGTCACCAGGGTGTATCACGAGTCCCCTGCACCCCCTCCTTACTGTACTTGGCGTCCTACCTTTCGGTGTGTGATAGCTTGGGGAACTTTCTTGTTATCGCTCCAGCTGTGGTTGCTGTTTGCTGTGCTATATAATATAGTTCTTGGTCCACATTAACTTGTGTGTACTATTATCCAGGAATAGATAGGACAAGAGATGCTTTTCATTAAAAATACATATTGAAATATAGAAATATTTAAATAAAATTCTAGGCCTACAGGATAATGTCTTTTTTTCTGTCCATCTCCAAATGTCTAAAGTACATCCCTAATGCCAGAATTTGGGAACTTAAGTCCTGCGGACTTGCTATCATATCCCCTGAGGCAAAGCTGTGGTTGTTAAAATATGATGTGTGATTTTAGAAAAACGGCTAGCATAATTCTATATCATCTAACATGGTCTTAATAGGTCTGTTTCCTTTTGCAAGCATTTATTAATAGTGTGGTAACTCATTCTGTAGATTTGGGGAAATCATATTTTTAAGACTCAACTGATGTAGCCAGAGATGGTCAGCAGCAATTAGACTTCCTAATATTTGACTTTCCTTAGGTTAATGAAACATTTATATGCCAACACCTGCATCAGATTAAAGCCTGGCTTGCCTTAGTCACCCTCTACTCCGGGGCCAGCAGCAACACCTGGGAGCTTGTTAGAGATGCAGAGTCACAGGCCTGCCCCAGACCCAGTGATCAGACTGTCTGCTGGTGAGTTACATGTACATTACAGTTCAAGAACACTGCCCCAGTGGACCTCACTCTTAGTTTTCAGAAGGAATGAAGACGGCAAGAATAACCTGCTGCTCTTGTCACTGAATGATCAGAGTCAGCAAAGCAGCTTGCGCGTCTGTGTCGACCTGCACTATCAAAAGAAACATATTGTGAGCTACATGTGTAGTTTTAAATTTATGGTCAGTATGTTAAAAAAAAAAAGAAACATAAAATGAATTTTAATGTATTTTATTTAAACCAGTACATCCAAAGTAATATTTCAGTGGGGAATCAATGTGAAATAAATGATATTGTACATTTCTTTCATAACGCTTGCTCCTAGTAAATGCCTATGTGCATATATACTTACAGCACCTCTCAGTTCACACTGACTAGCCACACATTTCAGGTGCTCTCCAGCCATGTGTGCTGAGTAGCTGTCGTAGTGACGGAGCAGTTGTAGACAGTGACGTATCTGCCACCCACTCCAGGGTGCAGTGGAGCGTCTTTCCTGCAGGGGTGTGCACACACTTCCCTCCTCGACTTTATTATTGCGTCAGACTTTGTGCTTACCTCCAACCTTAAGACGCACATGTTTTTAAAAAGTGTCACAAGATAAATACAGTAGAAGACATTTGTGCTAAGTGCTCAGGAAGCATGGGAGACAGAGTATCAGTCATTGTTCAGGGAGAAGACAGCATCAGGCTTAAGGCTTGCACTGTGGAGACAAACAGACCCATGCTTCAGGATTTACCTCAGTCCTCTGGGTTTTCAATATGTGCTTTCCATAGAATGTCACAAGGATAAAATGAGAATTGGATATAAAGAATAATAATATGCTTTGTTTGTATCATTATTAAAAGAAAGGTAAGGGTAAATTTGATTGTCTATGGATAAGTGGAGTTTCACAGGTGTATCTGCCAGGATCCACCAAATATGAACATTTGATTACTTTCTCTCTCTCTGTATGTAGTATAGTATATGAACATACACATGTATATACGTATGTACATTTTCCTTAAATTGTTGGAGAATAATTTGTAGGCAGCAAGACTATCCCTATATATTTCCTGAGAATGAGAACATTTTCTTACATGATTAGGGGTGTAATTATCAAACTTCAGAAACCTTAAGACACAATTTCTGTAATCTATCATATCTCTGTGGTCTCCTGGCATCTAGAACAGTTGGTCAGACTTTACTCTGGGTTGGAGAAGAGTGTGTGTGTGTATGTATAAAAACTCGACATATTTAGAGGGATGAGGCTAGTTATTTTATGGCCTATCCCTCAACTGGGGTTTATCTGTTGTTTTCTCATATATTTTGGCAGATTAACTAGGATATTTTAAAATATTTTTTATTTAAAGTAATCTTTTAAAAATGTTATGGAAGTTTCAATATAGTGATTCACAATTTTTAAACCTTATACACCATTTATGGTAATTATAAAATATCAGCTATATTCCCTGTGCTGTAGAATATATCCCTGTAGCTCTATTTTATACACAGTAGCTTGTCTCTCTTAATCCCACACCCTGATCTTGCTCTCTCCCTCTCCCCACTTGTAGCCACTAGTTTTTCCCTGTTTCTTCTGTTATATTCACTATTGTAGATTCTACATATAAGTGATATCATGCAATTTTTTGTCTTTGAGTTATATCACTAAGCATAATGCCCTCTGAGTCCATCCATGTTGTTACAGATGGAATTTTTCATTTTTTATGGCTGAGTAATAATCCCTTGTGTGCACAATTAAAAATTTTTAATTGAAGGATAATTGCTTTACAGAATTTTGTGGTTTTCTGTCATACATCATTGATTTGTTGAAAACCAGGTAGGTGGTGTCTGTATCTTGGCAGTTCTAAATAATGATGGTATATGAACATAGGGATGCT
Source organism: Oreotragus oreotragus (assembly GCA_006410675.1). NCBI lineage: Eukaryota > Metazoa > Chordata > Mammalia > Artiodactyla > Bovidae > Oreotragus > Oreotragus oreotragus. The sequence continues at coordinate 319,709 of SJYX01019253.1, forward strand.
TGTACTTTTTGAATTAATGTTTTTTCATTTTTGTTGGAATCTGTACCTGGGAATGGAATTGCTGGACCACATGGTACATATTGCTGCGATTTATTCAAAGTGTTCTCCCTTTCTTTTTCTCTAGAAGTGTTATAGTATTGCAGTCTTACATCTTTTAACACGTTTCTCAGCTGGTGCGTAAGACTAGCAGGGTAGATGGTGGGCAGGCTCGGGGATTTTGGGACTAGTGCCTGCCCACTGGTGGGTGGGTCTGGAGACCTTGTGTACCTCCTGTAAGAATGGATGTATCTCTCTTGGTCGATAGGAATTCCAGTCTTACAGGATGCATACAAAGTCTTATGCTCCAGACTCACCCACCAGTAGACGGGTTGCCTTAAGAGCCTCTGGAGTAGGAAACGGCAACCCACTCCTTATTTTTGCCTGGAAAATCCCATAGACACAGGAGCCTGGCAGGCTACAGTCCATGGGGGGGTCACAAAAGGTCAGACATGACTGAGCATGCACGCATACACACACTTCTGGGACTCCTGAAAGTAAAGCCCCACTGGCCTTCAAAGTGAGATGTTCTTGGGGTCATCTGCCTGGCCCAGGACACCCAGGTTGGGAGAATCTCTGCAATTTTAATTTTTCTCTCATTTGTGGGTCACCAACCCTTGGGTATGGGACTGACTCTTATGATTCTGCTTATTCCTACCTGTCTTGCTGTGGTTTCTTCTTCTATTGTGGAAGATAATTTGTTTCTGGTTGAGTCCAGTCTTTTCTCCTGATGGTTGTTCTGTAAATACTGATAGCTGTAACTCTGGTGTGCTCATAAGAGGAGAGCAGCTCAAATTCCCATAAGCTAGGATTTTTGAAGATTTTTTTAAATGAAGATGCCAGTAATAGCAAGAAGGCAAGGCCTAAAAACAGTGATGTGATTAGATCCTGCTTCCAAGTTGTAGCTGCAAAGGATGGACCACTTCAGAGAAGCTGTATTTACTGAGGGGTACCACCAAGCCCAGAACTGTGGTAGGGAAGAAGAGGAGGAGGAGTAAACACCCAGCTCTTGCTCTCTTTCTGTCCTTGGATCCCTTGCAGATGCTCTCATTGGCTCAATTCGACAACAACAAAAAGACACTTAAGGTAATCCAGGTGATTGAGTCTTTTTAGCAGTCAGACTCATAGAGCAGTGAGAATGGGATTATGCGGGAAAAGAAAATCACCCGTGCTCCGAGTAGAGGAAGCAGTAAATGCAAAGGGAGTGTGCAGTATGAAGGGCTAAAAAGCGCTGAGGAACATTCCGGGATGCAGTCAATGAGGCTGAGAAGCTAGGCTGGGCCCACTGGGTAAAAAAGTATTACATAACAAGTTTAAGGGGGCTTCCCTGGTGGCTCAGGTGGTAAAGAACGCACCTGCAATGCCAGAGAGCTGGGTGCAATCCGTGGGTTGTGAAGATTCCCTGGAGGAGGGGATGGCAACCCACTCCACTGTTCTTGCCTGGAGAAGCCAACGGCCAGAGGAGAAGCAAAGAGTTGGACATGACTAGGCACAAGTTAAGGACTCTGGAGTTGATCCTGCTGAAATAATTATTTTGAGCATAGGAGTTAATATCATCAGATCAGTGTTTCAGAAAAAGTAGCTATGGAACAGAGCTGCAAAAGAAATGGAAGTCAGGGAGTCATTCAAACAATTCAGAGCAGAGATGGAAAAGTGTCACTAAAGTACTTGCACAGAAGGTAGAGAAAAAGGCAAATATGAAGCTTTGGGGACATTTAAAAATCAGACAACAAAAAGATACAAGATGCTGGAAGTTTAGTTAATAATAAGTAATATTGTTGGTCATGGCAGCTAATAGGTAGTGAATACCTACTATCTTACACCAGATTAGAGAGCTTCATCTTCAAAGCAACTCTGTGAGGCAGATATGATTTTCACAGTTCTAATTATAAGAAATTAAAGTGTTTGGGTGAATGACAGTACCATGAATTGAGACAGAATGTTTGAAGTTGCCCATGGGGCATAATGAGTCCTAACCAGTAAGCTACTGGGAAATGAGATATGGAGCCATGCACGCAGATCTGGGCTGGTACTGGGAATTTGCTGATGTGAGCTGTAATCATAGGCTATATGAGGCTGACCAGGATAAACTCTGAACAAGAGGAACCACTACTCTATGTGAAGGAGTGTTTGGAAGAAATGTCAGAGATGTTTGAATGGCAGGAAGAATATCACATGTAACCCTTTGTTGTTGATAATAACTGGCCTACCCAACTGTGGTGTCATCATTATTGTGATCTTTTAGCTGGCCTAGACTTGTAAAGGACATACACTTTACAACTTTGAGTAAGAGGTTCTGGTTCAAGGTGGTGATGTTGGCATATCCTGAACTTGCCTCCTTCCTTGGACACACCAAATATACAACTACATACAGAGCAGTTTCTTTTGAAGAAATACTTGCAAACTAGCTGAATGACTTCTTTTCTTGACTCTCTTGCGACCCCATGGACTACAGCCCAGGGCTTCTGCATTGTAGGTGGATTCTTTATCACTGAGCCGACCGGGGAAGCCTAGATGACTCAGATATCTGGCAAGAGAAAAACCAATGGAAGCAGTTAGGAGAGGCTGAGATGTAATCCCCCAGATGAGGCACCCCAACTTTTAAGACCTGTACCCATGAAACAAGCCCTGAAAACATCTAACTCTCAAATACCACAGGGCTTGCATCCATGAGACCCGCAAGGCTTTATCAACTGAGAAATGGCTTGTAAAGAATTTGTACACAAGGACTCACTCACCTATCCCCAAAATATTGTACTTATCATAAAGCGTTGGCCTGCAGTGCAGGCATCTAATTTAACACGAATGTAGAGGCTTTCCAGGGCACCAGCTTTACCTACTATCTTGCTCCAGCAAGTGGGCACCATCTCTGTGGTCTCCCTCTGCCACACTCTAAACACCAGTATCTTCTGGAGGGAAGCTTTCACATGCACCTGTTACCCTCGTTTTTACAGCTGCCACCTAGGGGACACCTGGCTTTGCTTGGTAGAGGGGCTTGCATTCCTGAATTTCATGGGATTGTAGTAAGAGAGAGAGTTCCTGGCAGACTGTTCCCTCTGGGCACAGTACAGAGCACATTAAAAGGATCATACATTATGATCGAGTGAGATTTATCCCAGGGATGCAAGGATTATTCAGTATCCACAAATCAATCAGTGTGATACACCACATTAACAAACTGAATAAACACCGTATGATCATCTGCATAGATGCAGAAAGATTCTGACAAAAGTCTTTTAACACCCATTTATGATAAAAATAAAACTTTACAGAAAGTGGGCATAGAGGGAGCTTACCTCAACATAATAATGCTGAAAGCATTCCCTTCCCAGGTGGCTCAGTGGTAAAGAATTACTGGCACAAAGGCAGAAATATAGATCAATGGAACAAAATAGAAAGCCCAGAGATAAATCCATGCACCCGTGGACACCTTATCTTTGAGAAAGGAGGCAAGAATACACAATGGAGAAAAGACAATCTCTTTAACAAGTGGTGCTGGGAAAATTGGTCAACCACTTGTAAAAGAATGAAACTAGAACACTTTCTAATACCATACACAAAAATAAACTCAAAATGGATTAAAGATCTAAATATAAGACCAGAAACTAGGAAACTCCTAGAGGAGAACATAGGCAAAACACTCTCTGACATAAATCACAGCATGATCCTCTATGACTTACCTCCCAGAGTAATGGAAATAAAAGCAAAAAATAAACAAATGGAACCTAATTAAACTTAAAAGCTTTTGCACAATGAAGGAAACCATAAGCAAGGTAAAAGACAGCCTTCAGAATGGGAGAAAATAATAGCAAACAAAGCAACTGACAAAGAATTAATCTCAAAAATATACAAGCAGCTCATGCAGCTCAATACCAGAAAAATAAGCGACCCAGTCAAAAAGTGGGCCAAAGAACTAAGCAGACATTTCTCCAAAGAAGCCATACAGACTGCTAACAAATACATGAAAAGATGGTCAACATCACTCGTTATCAGAGAAATGCAAGTCAAAACCACAGTGAGGTACCATCCCATGCCGGTCAGAATGGCTGCTATCAAAAAGTCTACAAACAATGAATGCTGGAGAGGGTGTGGAGAAAAGGGAACCCTCTTACACTGTTGGTGGGAATGCAAACTAGTACAGCCACTATGGAGAACAGTGTGGAGATTCCTTAAGAAATTGCAAATAGAACTGCCTTATGACCCAGCAATCCCACTGCTGGGCATACACACCGAGGAAACCAGAATAGAAAGAGACACATGTACCCCAATGTTCATTGCAGCACTGTTTATAATAGCCAGGACATGGAANAGGGAGGTGGGAGGGGGTTCGGGATGGGGACACATGTGCACCCATGGCTGACTCATGTCAATGTATGGGGAAAAAACACTACAGTATTGTAAAGTAATTGGCCTCCAATTAAAATTTAAAAAAAGAATCAGCCTGCCAATGCAATAGACACAAGTTAGGTTTCTGGGTCAGGAAGACCTCCTGGAGGAGGAAATGGCAACCACTCCAGCATTCTTGCCTGAGAACCCATGGACAGGGGGAGCCTGACAGGCTGCAGTCCATGGGGTCCTAGAGTCAGACAAAACTGAGCACGCGCACACACAGGCACTACAGCCAGGAACGAGGCAAGTATGGCCACTCTCGTACACTTTTCTTCAACATGGTTTTGGAGGTACTAGCCATGGCAATCGAAGAAAAAAAAAAAGGAATCCACATTGGAAACAAAGAAGAAAACTGTTTGCAGATGACATGAAATATACATGTAAAAATCCTATCAGAAAACTACTTATACTCAACAGTGAATTTGGTAGTTGCAGGATACAAAATTATTACACAGAAATCTGTTTCATTTCTATACACTAACTTATTGTCTGTGACAAATAAGATATTCTCTAGGAACATGACAACTGTTCTGGCTCATCACTGAAGGTAGAGCTTGCCTTGAATGAAGTACACCTGCTTTGTTCTAGACAACATCACCATTTTACTATGTGTCCTTTCAATATATACCATTTAACTTCTACCTGGGAATTAGTACTTTCTGAGCCATGAAATTAAAAGACGCTTGCTCCTTGGAAGGAAAGTTATGACCAACCTAGACAGCATATTGAAAAGCAGAAACAGTGCCAACAAAGGTCCGTCTAGTTGAGGCTATGGCTTTTCCAGTGGTCATGTATGGATCTGAGAGTTGGACTATGAAGAAAGCTGAGCACCGAAGAATCAATGCTTTTGAACTGTGGTGTTGGAGAAGACTCTTGAGAGTCCCTTGGACTGCAAGGAGATCCAAGCAGTCCATCCTAAAGGAGATTAGTCCTGAGTGTTCATTGGATGTTGAAACTCCAATACTTCGGCCACCTGATGCCAAGAGCTGACTCATTGGAAAAGACCCTGATGCTGGGAAAGATTGAGGGCAGGAGGAGAAGGGGATGACAGAGGATGCGATGGTTGGATGGCATCACCGACTCAGTGGACATGGGTTTGGGTAGACTCCGGGAGTTGGTGATGGACAGGGAGGCCTGGCCTGCTGCGGTTCATGGGGTTGCAAAGAGTTGGACACGACTGAGCGACTGAACTGAACTGAGCTCCTAAAAGGAAAATTATATTTTCCCATTTGAAAATTATTTTTGCAAACTGTTCCAAAGTCCTTGAATTATAAGGGATAGATTTTTAAAATGTTAGTTTTATACAGCATTGTGGCTAGATCTTGCTCACAATGTAAAAGTCCTCTGCATTAGATAGGTCCTAAATTAGTTTTTCTTGATTGCCTGATGTAGATGTATTATATGTTTTTATTTGAGGCACCATACTGAGACTATTTTGCATGTGGAATATGTTTCATTTAAGGAACTATAGAAATCACTCATCTAGCTTGATGTTTTTTATTATTTTGGAAACATTTATTTCATCCCTTGGTTACTGGCAGTTCTGTTATGGTTTAGAGACAACAGTAAAGATCTTATTGTTTATGCTCCATTGGAAAAAAATAATAGTTCAGATATCTGACCTCAGATAATTGTGAATCCCACTGGGGTAGCGCTGCATATTTTTGAAGATTATGTGTTTCCAAACTACAAGAAAGAATAGAACACAATTTATCTGGGGAGCTTTTCTTTAGGATCTATAATATTTTTGTGGACTATTAATAAATACACTATATGGTTGTATTGTATATTATATCTCTTATTAACTCTAGTGCCATCACTAATGTTTTAATATATAACCACATGTTCCTCCAGGGAGCAGTTTGTGTGTTTTACTGGCAAGTAGCACACAAAAAAATTCTCCCTGCTGTTCTCCTCTACTATAAATTAACATCCACTGCCGGGGGACCTCTTATGATATAAAGTTGTCATCCTGTGAGTGGTATGGATGAAATTACCATGGAGGAAAGCTTGAGCAGTTACCGGAGTGTGAATAAGACAGCACCTAATCTGCTGCACATAGGACCCTGGTGTCTGATATTAATTTATGATAAATAATTTACTTCACTAACTTCAAAGTTTACTACTCTGAATTATCTTTTTAGTCACAGTCTTTTCTTAGTGTAAGTGCATTTTCTATACTGAAAAGGAGTACTCTAAAAGCATGCATCATCTTTGCCAGCTCCAGACTATTTTGCAGTTTCTGCAACACAAGATTTTATCCAGTAAGAGTGCCTGGAGGATGGATCCTTTTAAGTGACATCGTTGTCTGCACTCCTTTTCATTTTGGCAGTAAAGGAGTTACAGGAAAAGAGGGATCCATAATGACAGTCCTGTGTGTTGTAATGTGATGGTTGCCTGGCAACTCTACCTGTGGAAATAAATATGGGACTTGTATCTGTATTAATCCCCTCTTGTTGTCAAGGTTTAGAGGTTTTTAATACATTAAGCTTAGAAAATACTTAAAAGCAAAAAGGCTTGATCATTTGATGGTCCTTTAGAATTGTATGAGATTGCTGGATGTCAACAAATAAGGGATCTTGGGGAGTAAGTGGTACATAGTGCTGTGACTAAGTCTTGAATATATTTGAACATCTCTTAAATTAGTCTGAGCCTTCCTTGGCATCTCACATAACTTATATCTTCCAAGGACATATTTCTTCACTTAAAAACATTTATTGACTATCATTAAATGTGTTACTTCTGCACTAGAAATGGGCTAGGGTATAAATACAAGAAAGACAGCCCTGGGCTTTTCATCTAGAGAGGTGACTTTATCATCTAGTGAAGAGCAAGTCTAGAGAGGAATGTTCTTACTTGTAACACTCAGGGAACACGCCCATCGGTACCAACTGTTCTTTTTATACTCTAACAGAGATCAAAGCCAGCTATGGATTATGCCCCACCCAGCACACTGCTTGTGGCTACAGTACAAGCTTCCCTCTTTCACCCTCTCATTGAGTGTGCTGGAACATAGGTTATCACACTGGTCTGGTGGTACTTGTATATTCATTCTTTTCTTCTGTACTTCAGCTTTCACCTTCCAAGACTTTACTGTTTTGTACTTCAGTATAACATATTTTCATCCCATCAGTGATACCCCCTCTGTTTAAATAAGAATCTCAGAAAAGCTGTAAGGGAAAGTTGGCTAAAAAGATCTCATATTTTACTGATGCAAAAACTCTTAAGGATTTCAAATTCTAGAAATAGACAAGGTCTCAGGATGATATATATTAAACTATTTTCATGCATAGACTAAGAACCTATATTGCTAATGATAAGAAAGATCACCTTTTATCTTTCCAAGCTCTTCCAGCCGGTGACATTTTGTCATTAATCTTAAATAAAGTCATTATTTTAATTGGCTAAAGAAGTTAAAAAGTAGTCACTGCTTTTATCTTGTTATAATCATATAAATGTTAAGCCTTCTCAGTGGTCACCAAAACATTCATGACTTTGATCAGTTGATTTTATTCTCAGTACATCTGGTCACACGGAACAAAGGGATGAGGCATGAAATTGTCTGTCTCCCCTAACTCTGTCATCTGCCAAGACAGCACAACAATGTCTGCCACAGCTCATCAAGAAAGCCCACATTTATTAGCATTCAGCTGGGGAAACCAAAGAAATTTATTGTGGGATAAAGATTCATTACAGGAATGAGATCTTATGCAGTTTGAGAGAAGCCTGGGAAATATCTAAGGATGCAGAAGTGAGAAATGAAAGGTTAGAGCTGACTAGCACCCAGCTCTCCTGAAGCACTAAGGCTGATAGGTAAGGGTAAGTCAGAGCTTTCAGGGGAATTTGGAAAGCGGGTTGTTGCCATTTTATGGCAGCAAAGGGGAGCTGGGGAAGAGATATGAAAAGCTATCAACTGTGATGGCAACTACTGCTGGAGGTGTTCAGGCAAGTGGCTGGTGACGAGCATGGCACCTCTGCTGACCAGCAGTGCTACCGTTCACAAGCAAGAGCTGGACAGGGACTCATGGTGTCTCCTCCTCTTTACCACTGTGCTCATCTCTGCACCTATAGTGGGAGAGGAGGGGAAGAGAAAGTATGACTGGCTATAGCTGTAACTTTATACTTCACTATAGCCCTGCCATAAAATGACTGGTTAGTGATTAGCCTTGAAAGTGGGTCCTCAGGACCTGCTTGTCCAGTCCTTCTCATCTCCCAGCTGTGGCACAATCCCCTTAGCACAGATGGCTCACCAGTTAGGCTTTTCATGACCATTTTATAACTCTGTAATACTCACAAGTTCCTCTGCGCTAGTCATGAGGAACTCAGTGATAGACACAACTTGCTCATTATCGAGGCTTTTAATAGAGTAGCAGTCCCCGCTGGCTCAGAGTGCACCTGCAATGCTGGAGACCCGGGTTCAATCCCTGGGTTAGAAGATCTTCTGGAGAAGGAAATGGCAACCCATTCCAGTATTCTTGCCTGGAGAATCCCATGGATGGAGGAGCCTGGCAAGCCTTGAAAGTGGGTCCTCAGGACCTGCTTGTCCAGTCCTTCTCATCTCCCAGCTGTGGCACAATCCCCTTAGCACAGATGGCTCACCAGTTAGGCTTTTCATGACCATTTTATAACTCTGTAATACTCACAAGTTCCTCTGCGCTAGTCATGAGGAACTCAGTGATAGACACAACTTGCTCATTATCGAGGCTTTTAATAGAGTAGCAGTCCCCGCTGGCTCAGAGTGCACCTGCAATGCTGGAGACCCGGGTTCAATCCCTGGGTTAGAAGATCTTCTGGAGAAGGAAATGGCAACCCATTCCAGTATTCTTGCCTGGAGAATCCCATGGATGGAGGAGCCTGGCAGGCTACAGTCCATGGAGTTGCAAAGAGTCAGAGACCACTGAGTGACTTTCACTCACTTCACAGAGGAGCAGTCCAGTAGGGGAAAGATGACAAAGTCTTGGAAGGTTAAATATTATTAGTAATAGAAAATAAAAGTGAGATAAACACATGTCATATCTACAGGAGGAAAATACACTGTGGGCCAGCACTGTGAAGAAGAGTTCTTGGAGGAGGTGGCAAATGAGAAAGGCATGTAGAGCATGAGAGACAGGATAAGCTGAGCACCTGTGATCATCGCCAGTCAGCCTTGGGAACAAAGAGAGCATGCATGACCTCAGAAGTTACCACTGGCAGAGATTAAACTAGTCAACTTGTTTAATCCTGCACAGGAAGAAAAAATTTTAAGGACTAAAGTCAAAGTAACTCTGGAAAGAAAAGGAGGACAAAGATTATACCATGAGAAAATAAAAGAGAAAGAGTAGGTATCTGTTTTGAATCTTTTCTTAAAAAAAAATCAATGAAGATGACAACATATATTCTTGAAAATCTCTGTTATGGTAGGAACCGTGTTTTTCCTGTGTTTGAGACATTTTTGTCTTTGAAGGATTAATGTGTCAAGTGTGGGTTTCCTTTCAGAATGAAACTGAATACCATAAGTCCCTTACATACAAGTAAGTTCTGTCCTGAGAGTGCATTCATATCTCTGATTTCTTTGCAAGCCCAACAAAATTAGCCTTGGTACCCAACTTTTACAGATAATGCCAAATACATGAACTAACTTATATGATTGGATATGTGAACACATGTTTGCATCTTTGAAAGTTTGTAACTTGAAGATACACATGTAGGGGACTTACTGTGTTGGATCAGCATATAATTTTTTGGATTATAATTACAATTTTTAAAAGGCATATTGGAAGGACTGATGCTGAAGCTGAAACTCCAGTACTTTGGCCACCTGATGTGAAGAACTGACTCATTGGAAAAGACCCTGATGCTGGGAGGGGTTGGGGGCAGGAGGAGAAGGGGACAACAGAGGATGAGATGGTTGGATGGCATCACCAACTCGATGGACATGAGTTTCAGCAAGCTCCAGGAGTTGGTGATGGACAGGGAAGCCTGGTGTGCTACAGTCCATGGGGTCCCAAAGAGTCAGACATGACTGAGTGACTAAACTGACTGACTGACTGTACCTTAATTGTCAATTCAGGAAAACTCCAGAAACAACCTTGCAGGATAAAGTAGGTCAAGGGTTATAAGTGAGATTGAAAACCATGAAGTAAGTCTTCTTTGAGGAAAATGTTTTCCACAGAAGACATAGAGATGGCCAGCTGGTACATGAGAAGATGCTCAAAATCACTGATCATCAGGAAAATGCGCATCAGAACCACAAGAGAAACTGCCTTATGCCTGCTAGCATGCTCATCCTCAAGAAGACACGTGAAACAAGTGTTGGTGAGGGTGGATTGTTGGTAGGACTGTAAATTAGCACAACTACCATGAAAACCTGTATGAAGTTTCTTCAGAAACTTAGAATTATCATATGAGCCAACAGTTCCATTTCTAGTATTTATTTGAAGAAAACAAAGCCACTAACTCAAAAAGACATATGCACCCCAACTGCAGTGCAGCAGCCAAATAAGGAAGCAATCTGTCTTGTCAGTGCATGAATTGATTAAAAAAAAAAAATGTGATACACACACAGTAGAATACTACTCAGCCATAAAAAAGAATGAAATCTTGCCATTTGTGACAACATGGATGAACCCTAAAGGTATATTGCTAAGTGAAATAAGTCAGATGAAGACAAATATCATAGATTCTCACTTATATGACTCTAGAAAAACAAACCCAAACTGAGCTCATAGATAGAGAAGAGACTGGGGGTTGCCAGACGTGGAGGGTTGGAATTGACAAAATGGATGAACAGACTTCCAGGTAAGAGGTCATACATAAGTAATGTACAGCATGGTGACTGTAGTTAATAGTTTTATTGTGTACCTGAAAGATGCTAGGAGTAAATCTTAAAAGTTCTCATCACATACACACAAATTTGTATCTGTGTGGGATTATGGATGTTAACTATACTTACGGAGGTGATCATTTCATAATATATGCAAATTCTGAATCATTATGGTGTGTATCTGAAACTAATATACTAATATATTGTCAGTTGCTGGTGCCAAGTCGCTTCGGTTGTGTCTGACTCTGTGTGACCCCATAGATGGGAGCCCACCAGATTCCTCTGTCCTTGGGATTCTCCAGGCAAGAATACTGGAGCAGGTTACCATTTCCTTCTCCAAGGCATGCATGCATGCTAAGTCGCTTCAGTCGTGTCCGACTCTGTGCGACCCTATGGACAGCAGCCCACCAGGCTCCTCTGTCCATGGGATTCTCTAGGCAAGAATACTGGAGTGGTTTGCCATTTCCTTCTCCTGTATTGTCAGTTATATTTCCTTATAAAAAAGACTCGTCTGATAGAATAACACATAAGTGAGGTCATGTTGATGAAAGCACTATGTAAACTGTAAAGCACCAAACAAATACTAATTATTGAGCAATGCCACAAAATACTGCATGGTGGTATCACAGATAAAAACTGAATTGATAACTGCATATGGGAGGCTTCAACCAGTATTTATTAGTAAGAATTAGATGGTCACAGCAAACTGCTAAACCAAACTGACAATGTTGTAGAATGTAGTTTTACAAAATGCAAAAATTTGTTCCAAAAAATGGTTGCCTGAATTGCAACCCAGTATCAGAACCTCCATGATGATTAGCCAATCAAGTGTCTATTTTCTTTTTATCCTGCACTTCATTTCTTCAGCTCAGAAGCATGACCTCTGACTTTCTGAAGAGCTGTGTAGAAATTTCTAAGATCAATAAGGGAAAAACATCATCAGAAATGGCAAGTGGGTAGAACAGTGTAGTCAAAGGTTGACAAAAAATACAGCCCCCAGTCAGTTCATTGCTCTGTAACAAAGGGCCCCATTACTAACAGAACTAACCTACTCTAAAGGATATATTCTGGCAGAAATACTTCAAAATATTTTTGGTGTGTGATGGTGATATGAAAATGAAGGGGTATAAAATGGAGCCCCTAAATAAATATGTGCTGCTATCTGTCAGTAGTGGTCAGCTGAGAGAATTCGATTATTGGGGATAGTAAATCTCTAAGCATTGCCTTGACCACAGAGGCCAGAGGTGTTTGTGTTTGTTTCAAGACACTGAATCCTGAGTTGAGGTCTGGTATTTTGCTGGTGACTGCTGAAGAGGAGGGATTTGGCTTCTGGCAGCACATAAAGCCAAGCTGACAGCAAAGAGTTCCTTTCAAGCTATCCAAATGAACACATTTCTAATCTGAAATTCAAATACTTGACAACAGAGAGCCTGTGAGCCGGGCTTTGAACAGGAAATTGCTTCATGGTTTTAGCATAATGAATTAGGCAGTTAGACTAAATCCATTTAGTAGGAAAAGAATGCTTTCACATGCTTTTTGAAAGAAAGGAGAGAGGGGTGATCTTCTTAATTTCCCAAATTTCTCAGGACTTAAGAGACACAAATGCTCCATGTAAATTGTATCTCTTCTGTTCTATGATTGGTATGTAAAAAGCCATCTTAGCCCCAGTATTCAGAAATCATCTTTGTTAGAAAACGCTCTGCTTTTGAATGTTAGGGAAACTGAAGGTGATGAATAAGGTCAGGCAGGTCTCATCCTTACTGTGTCCTGTACTTCCCATGACAATGGGGAATCATTTCAGTTCTGAACCCCTGTCTTAGTCACTGGCAGTGTTTTCCAGGGGACACAGCGTTGCAGTCTTTAGGGAAGTGGGAAGAGATGTGGACACACAGAACAAGCTTGCACAGAGAGATGCCTAAAGACAGACACGCTCCATGGGGCAGAACCTGGCATTCCTCGTCATTTTTATCCAGAAATGCACCTCTAGCCCACAGTCCTAACACAGAAGCAGGCTGGTCCACAGCTGGGTTTGTGATAACAGAGGCAGCTCCGAGACTTTTAGCACAGCCGAGGGAGGGACCACCATGAGGAGAAGAGGAATAATGTTTGCTTGCGTCGGGTCCATTTAACAAGGCTGACCTTAAGAGAGCCTGATGACAGACTTCCTTTGGGGAGGAGAGGACCAGAGAAAATGGAAAAACAAAACAAAACAAAACAAAACAGTCCTCATCTCTCCCGCTAAAAAGAAAAGGCAAGAGTAACAGCATAAACAAGGAGACAGACCCTGGGAGAGGAGTGGGTTAAGTCTTGTCCTGGGTGAGTCTGCCAGAGACGGGCTGATTTGTAACCAAGCCCCAGCAGCACTGAACACAGACATGGTTCTGCCTAAGAGAGCCAAGGGAAAACTGTTCTGCGTAACCAGGCTTCCATCAGAGCAGACAAATACACAACAAGGTCTGCCATCTTTGCGTTCACAACTTGCTAGGTAGTATACCCAAATTATCTCCTGCTCCCACGCACTATGGAAACAGGATGTAAGTAAATACGGTTTCTTTTTAGTCACTGTTTGCAATTTCCTATCAGAGGCAACAGTTAAGTTCTTCCAGTTGGCATAGTGATGAAGATACTATGACAGATTACATTACAAAGCGATGTTTTAAAAACCTTCATGTGTGCCAAGCGTCTAATTCATGTCTACAGTTAAAAAGGACCGTGTCCCAGTCTCCTCATTGCTATGCAATTGTCCTTCTTGGTAGAGGATGGGAAACCTTGGCATATATACAGATCAGCTACATGATCACCTACTTGAAAGGACACAAGATGAATTAAGCTGAGAAATATCGACTTTAAATATATGAGAAGAGTTCTGATCTAGAATAGTAATGATCACCCAGAAGCACAAAATGAGTATTTACTAGACCTTATGAGTTGTACCAAGACACCAACTAGAACTAGTCCGATTCATTCCCAATAGTACTTCAACCCCAGGAGTGAGACATGGGCAGAGAGGAGAGTGGGAGAGTCGAGGACCTTGCATCTCTCTGGGGAAAGCAGGACAGAACCCCACATTTGAGCCTGCGGCCAGACAACGAGCTTTCCTTCAGTCATATTCTGGAGTCTTGGGAGAGGAAGTGCCAGCAGAGGGGCTGTGTGGGCAAGGGAACATGCACAGCAGCGGCCCTCTCTCTTGTCTGTAGAAGCAAAAGCCCTTTAGTTGACGCAGAGTCTTTAATCCTATGATAAGAGATCAAATGTAAAGTCTCAGCAAGCCTGGGAGAGCTAAAGAGAATGAAATTTGTGTTGAAGGAGAGAGGGCTAATAGCAATGTTCTGTTGCAGGGTAGAGAGAAAGCTTCTAGAAGGGCTTGTTAAATTTAGGTCCTTATAGATACTGAAGATATCTTCGTGGGCCTCCAAAGTTAAGGCCAAGCACACAAGGCTTCCAGGAGCCAGAAGCACTGAGAGAAGGAAGTACAGAGATGGGGATGGTTACAAGCCTCAGTTACGGTAAGGGTTCCTTACATTTTTTCACCCAAGTCCTTGTTAGGTAGAGGAGAGCGAAGGGGTATGTTTCCTTCTGGGGAAGTAGGAGGGATTTAGCCTGAACAAGATTATGCAAATTCAGTATTTCTTTCAGATGTGGTAGCTTAATCTTAAAAATTCTTCAGTATTTTCAATTCCAGTGTATATTCATTTTTGCTTTGATACAGAAAATAAGAACAAACTAATTTGAGCATTGGGAAGAGTGTGGGTGCAAAGTCACCTCATTCATGTCTGTCCCTTTATGACCCTATGGACTCTAGCCCCCCAGGCTCTTCTGTCCAAGGGATTCTCCAGGCAAGATATGGAAATAGGTTGCCATTGCTTCCGCCAGGGGATCTTCCTGACCCAGGGATCGAACCTGCATCTCTTATATCTCCTGCATTGGCAGGCAGGTTCTTTACTACTAGTGCCACGCTTATTGTGTGATGATGCCTGGCTCCCTGCCCATGGGCTGCATCCAAGTGAGGAGCATGGACCTGGGACCAGTGCTTGATGTAATCATTGCAAAGTGAGTTGCTAAAAGCCTAGTTCTGACTCTTGTTTTCCTATTTGGCCCTAACTTGGACTCACTCAAAACAGGCAAAGTAATCTAAGGAGAGTGTGCTTTTCTCCTAGTTCTTCCAATACTGCCTCTAAGGTATTACCTGAAAGGAAAACTAAATAAGATGACTTCAGTTTTGTTCTTGTCCCGACTATGAGAGTTTTAGCATCTTCTTTGGTACGACTTCTCCTCAATCTAGTATGTAAAGTGTCAGTTCAGTCGCTCAGTCGTGTCTGACTCTTTGCGACCCCATGAATTGCAGCACGCCAGGCCTCCCTGACCATCACCAACTCCTGGAATTCACTCAGACTCACGTCCATCGAGTTGATGATGCCATCCAGCCATCTCATCCTCTGTCGTCCCCTTCTCCTCCTGCCCCCAATCCTCCCAGCATCAGAGTCTTTTCCAGTGAGTCAACTCTTAGCATGAGGTGGCCAAAGTATTGGAGTTTCAGCTTTAGCATCAGTCCTTCCAATGCACACCCAGGACTGATCTCCTTTAGAATGGACTGGTTGTATCTCCTTGCAGTCCAAGGGACTCTCAAGAGTCTTCTCCAAAGTATAGTGAGAATTAAATTGCTAACAAGAAATACAAATTGATTATATATGCATCCCATCCACAAAGGTTATCATTCTCTTCTCACCCCTCTGGGAAAAAACAAACAGATTTTAACCAAGTGTTGGCATAGGCACAGGGCAAGCCTTGCAAGTAAAATATTGAGGAAAACCTTCCTGGGTTCTGCCTTGTGGCCCCTTAGCATGAGGAGTCTCAGGCGTGGGCGACAGAACCCTATCTTGGTAGGCTAATGGAGCTTTTCCAGCGTTGCAACAAATCATTTCCCTTTCCAAGTGAAAACAAAACATAACACGTCAGGAGAAATGTTAGCCATGTGTTTGTATCATTTCATTAATGTTCATTAAAGTTTTTAGTGAAACAGCTAATATTTAATGCTCACACTTGGGCATTATTAGAGATCACTTCCTTTCCTGAATTATTTTGTTCCCCGATAGAAAAGGCAGAGTCACACTGTTATTCTCAGCCATGACCCTGAGTCAGCCATATAGTCAGGGTAGGTCAGTCACCAGAAAGACCACTCATTTGTGTGCTGTCTTCATGTATCATCTGTACATACTTAGTTTTCATTGCATAACTATATTTTTTGCTTATTTGGGCTTATTTCAAGCAAAGTGAAAGTCACTAGTTGTGTCTGACTCTTTGTGACCCCATGGGCTATACAGTCCATGGAATTCTCCAGGCCAGAATCCTGGAGTGGGCAGCCTTTCCCTTCTCAAGGGGATCTTCCCAACCCAGGGAATCAAATCCAGGTCTCCCACATTGCAGGTGGATTCCTTACCAACTGAGTTATCAGGAAAGCCTGATTTGAAACAAAAATACTTATCAAATTATAATTTTGATATGCTGATGTGTTTCTCAATATATTAAAGAAGCACACATCTCAGACTGTAAGACGGAAGAAATTGTCCATCTGCCAGCTAAACCATCCTGTGAAACCCCAGTAATACACATAGAACCAGTAACACCAGATTACATCACATCCTACAGTGCCAATACTGGCTTAAACACAGAGGCAGGAGGTAGGTGGGATAGCTTATATTCTGGTAGCAACTCCCAGAAATGAAGGTAGGCGTTGAGCTCCAAGGAGGAGGATTTGGGGCCACAGGCCAGGAAGAAGGGAGTCTCCCCTGGAATTTTTAAGGGAGGCTGAGGGCTAAAGGAAATACACAGGTGAAATCATAGGTACGCAGAGCTGGGGTTATAGCACTGTGAGCCGGGGGCTCCCCTGGTGGTCCAGTGGCCCACGCTCTCAATGCAGGGTTCTCAATGGGCTTGATCCCTGATCAGACATGCCACAACTGAGTCCCGACATGGCCAAATAAACATTAAAGAGTATAGTGAGAATTAAATTGCTAACAAGAAATACAAATTGATTATATATGCATCCCATCCACAAAGGTTATCATTCTCTTCTCACCCCTCTGGGAAAAAACAAACAGATTTTAACCAAGTGTTGGCATAGGCACAGGGCAAGCCTTGCAAGTAAAATATTGAGGAAAACCTTCCTGGGTTCTGCCTTGTGGCCCCTTAGCATGAGGAGTCTCAGGCGTGGGCGACAGAACCCTATCTTGGTAGGCTAATGGAGCTTTTCCAGCGTTGCAACAAATCATTTCCCTTTCCAAGTGAAAACAAAACATAACACGTCAGGAGAAATGTTAGCCATGTGTTTGTATCATTTCATTAATGTTCATTAAAGTTTTTAGTGAAACAGCTAATATTTAATGCTCACACTTGGGCATTATTAGAGATCACTTCCTTTCCTGAATTATTTTGTTCCCCGATAGAAAAGGCAGAGTCACACTGTTATTCTCAGCCATGACCCTGAGTCAGCCATATAGTCAGGGTAGGTCAGTCACCAGAAAGACCACTCATTTGTGTGCTGTCTTCATGTATCATCTGTACATACTTAGTTTTCATTGCATAACTATATTTTTTGCTTATTTGGGCTTATTTCAAGCAAAGTGAAAGTCACTAGTTGTGTCTGACTCTTTGTGACCCCATGGGCTATACAGTCCATGGAATTCTCCAGGCCAGAATCCTGGAGTGGGCAGCCTTTCCCTTCTCAAGGGGATCTTCCCAACCCAGGGAATCAAATCCAGGTCTCCCACATTGCAGGTGGATTCCTTACCAACTGAGTTATCAGGAAAGCCTGATTTGAAACAAAAATACTTATCAAATTATAATTTTGATATGCTGATGTGTTTCTCAATATATTAAAGAAGCACACATCTCAGACTGTAAGACGGAAGAAATTGTCCATCTGCCAGCTAAACCATCCTGTGAAACCCCAGTAATACACATAGAACCAGTAACACCAGATTACATCACATCCTACAGTGCCAATACTGGCTTAAACACAGAGGCAGGAGGTAGGTGGGATAGCTTATATTCTGGTAGCAACTCCCAGAAATGAAGGTAGGCGTTGAGCTCCAAGGAGGAGGATTTGGGGCCACAGGCCAGGAAGAAGGGAGTCTCCCCTGGAATTTTTAAGGGAGGCTGAGGGCTAAAGGAAATACACAGGTGAAATCATAGGTACGCAGAGCTGGGGTTATAGCACTGTGAGCCGGGGGCTCCCCTGGTGGTCCAGTGGCCCACGCTCTCAATGCAGGGTTCTCAATGGGCTTGATCCCTGATCAGACATGCCACAACTGAGTCCCGACATGGCCAAATAAACATTAAAGTACTGTGGTTCAACCTTTCTCCTGGTCAGCCTGGTTGGGGACTGCTGCAGTAAAGGAGACCAATAATGAACTTTTGGAGGACGAAGCAGAAAGTGAAGGGTACCGGGATATGCCACTCTCACACAAGGATTTAAACTGAAGGCAATTGAGGAGAAGCAGTTGTAAGAAAAGCTCTCTGCCCTCTCAATAGTTGCCTTTAAAAGCATGACAAAAATTTGTAAAGGGGTCCTCCTTCTCTCTCAGTTACGTACAGAAGCTAGTCACAAGAGACAATTCCAGACCCTTATCAGCCCAGAGACAGCACCAGAGGAATTCATGCAAGACAAACCTTGTTAAAACCAGTGCTCATTTTCTGCTGGTCCTCACCCTCCCCACATTATTTGCCTTCCACAAGTCACTAACCCTAGAAGCTCAAAGTCCCTTTCCTTTGTATGTCACGTGTCTGAACATTTATTTTAATTATTGTTAACATGCTATGTAAGCCCAAGTTCTAACCACGCTTTTGAGTTACTGGGTACCTGTGTGAATAAGTGTGATGTACGTATTAATAAACGCCCATTTGTCTTTCTCTTGTTACTCTAATTTACAGGGTCACAGCCAGAGAACCTAAGATGAGTGAAGGAAAAGATTTTCTTCCCTCCCGTATACTACCTGTCTGATAGTTTCCTCTGCACTGAGCGTAACTGGAGGTTATATTCTTTTAGCCCCTACTTTTGCAACAGAATGAGATATATTAATTTTTAAAATGGATGTCTATTTTTTTCTTTTTGGGCAACTGAGTATTAAGGGCTGGGTAAATGATCCCTGTGTCTGGGCTTACGGTCCATGAGCACAACAAGAGAGATGGGTATTTTCCTGGGAGAATGTGTAGATCCTGCAGAAAGTTTCCAGCTGAAGTCTAGCGTTAGCTTGCAAGGTCCTAAGCGGCTGGCTGCTGCCATGGTGCTGAGCAGGTGGGGGAGCACATGAATATCACATTCAGAGTGACCCTGGCGGGCGCTGGGAAACAGACTGCTCATTTTGCCTAGGACCATTCCTGTTTTGAGGCACGTTCCTCTTGGGGTATGAGTATTGTTGGGAAAACTAAAGAAAAGATAGAGCAAGGACTATGTCTTACTGTTGTTGTTAGTTTCTCATCAAATCACGAAATAGATCAAAGTTTAAAAGGCTGTTTGGCAGGAGTGTTACTGAAGGGCACTGTTTTACTTGGGCTAATAGCTTACTATGTACGGGCTACTCTCTTGAGTTCGTGATCTACAGAAATTCACTTAATCCTCACCATGAGTTATCTTCAGTATACATTATCCCCAGTTTAAAGATAAACTAAGCCCAGAGTGGCTAACTGACCCAAGGTCGTATAGGTATTTGAGGCAGAGCCTTTGAGAATGAAAGAAGTCTGGCTTCAGAATCTGTACTCCTATGTCCTATGCCGTTCTGTTTTGCTTATTATGTACAGGATGGATGGATGGGAGAGACGGTGGAGAGCAGTTACAGGACTTACTGAGACTGATGCATCTGGCCTTATGTGCAACCAGGACCTTAGCGGCTCTGATTACTTATGCCAGAAAGATTATGGGTTTTCTTTCCCCCACATTCAGAAATGAAATAAATGACCCACAGAAATAAAAAACAAATGGTTACCAAAGCGGAAAGAGTTTGATATTAACATATACACACTACTGCATATACAATGGGCTTCCCAGGTGGCTCAGTGGTAAAGAATCTGCCTGCCAATGCAGGAGACGTTAGAGATGTGGGTTCCATCCCTGGGTCAGGAAGATCCCCTGAGGAAGGAAATGGCAACCCACTCTAGTATTCTTGCCTGGGAAACCCCATGGATAGAGGAGCTTGAAGGGCTACAGTCCATGGGGTTGCAAAGAGTTGGACACAACTGAGCACATATAAAATAGATAACCAACAAGGATGTACTATATAGCTCAGGAACTACACTCAATATTTTATAATAAGCTATAAGGGAAACGAATGTGAAAAAGGATACACACACATATGTATCTATGAATCACTATGCTGTATACCTGAAACTTACACAACATGGTAAATCAACTGTACATCAATAAAAAAAATTTTTTAAGAGAAAAAATGAAATGAATTTGAGCTCAGGATTGCCTTTGGAGTGTTTAAGGAAAATGTTGCCAGATTCCCTTTAACAATAAAAACTGTGGAGAAGCACTATACGTTTCCTAATGTTAATATCATCTTTAAGGCATAAGTGGTCTTTCTTTTTTTTTTTTCAACTTTAGAAGAGCAAGCAGGATATAAGTAATCTGATTCTTCTGATTTTCCTTGTTATAGCTCCTGGTAGAAATCCATTCACAATGGTCAAGCTCCTTGAAATAGCATATGTGCACATAAACTTTATTGTGAGTAGGTTAGACTTGTTTTGAATTTTAGAAACAGTTACCACAATTGGGTTTTCAAGTTAAAGCTCTGGGCCAGTATATGGATTTTACAATATTAAAAAGCATAATATGGCCTGATCATTATTTTAGTGACATTCAGGAGCCATTATTGAAATATATCCCAATGGGTAGTACCCAGTAGTTAAGCTCTGGAATCAGACACCCTACATTGGAAAACCATTAGCAGGCTGTGTGATCTGAAGCAAACTGCTGAACCTCTCTGTGCCTTTGTTTCTTCTAGTATAAAATGTGCTAATATATGTTCCCAAGATCATGAGATGGTCTGTGTAATGAGCTCTTAGTACGGTGCCTGTTATACTGTAAGTACTCACTAAATGTTAGATAGAGTGAATAAAGGACATTGTGTAATTTTCAATTATGTTATATTAAGATTTCATTCAATAAAAATATTTATATTAGAAAAAGGTCTAGCCTCAGGTCTCTGACAGAATGCAAGCTCACCAGGTGTTAAATCTGTATATTAATTATCCATTGATAGCCACCTGGTGTATGCTTTTTCTGACACACTATCTTCAAAATAATCCCCCCTTAGGCCTTCCAGACTGAATAAAACAGGAAAATAATCTGCGGTTGTCTTCTCTACAGTAAGTACAACTGTAGTTTGAAAACAGCCTTTCCATAATGGCACATTATTTTTTTTTCTTAGCAGTGTCACTCCTGCAGTCATCTAATACCTTTGAAGCAGATTAATCCATTAAAAGGTGTTCTCCTAGTGTCTAGTAATTGCCAGCAAAGCCTAATCAGAGTGGCTACACAAGAACCTTCAAGAAATACTATAAGATAATTAAAACATAAAGGGTATGCAAAAGTAGCAAATCAATAGAGACAGTAAACATGGTTTATCAACAGTCCTGAGAACATTTTCTCAATTCTAAAATGTAAATGGAGTTGGGTTGGAGCACACGGCTAGGATGACAGATAGGATCCCGGTAATGGTTTAATTAACTCCAGTTTCCTGCATGTTAAAGGTTGCCTCAGCCCACTGGCTCATGTAACAAACCCTCTGAGGATTTTGTTAGCCAGTGTCTGATAGGAAGACCAGGCAGCCTTCCTTTCCTTACAGGGTTACATTTCGCCCTCCTCCCCTGGAGGCCTTATCAAAACACAGCCCTCTGTTTTCTCTATAAATACACAGATATTTTTAATTTCAGCTCAAACGGTTTGACTTTGTAATCAAGGTAAAAGGAACACACACACACACGCTGCCTAAGTAATGAGAAGAGTGCACTGGGAAGAATTGCGTAATTAAAATTATATATTAAAATTCACACTTAGTATATGTGGAATGTTAGAAAAACCATGGCAGCTCTCCAGATGATTCATTTGCTGTTTTAATTCTTCTATAATGTAGGCTATTTTATAATTAGCCACAGAACTCTGCCACTTGGTTAGTTCAACCCGATGAAAGGAATAATAAGGAATATTTACTATTAATGGATATTGAAACTACTACTCTGAGCAGCCCCAATAAAGAATAGTTATTTACTGTTCTTAGCTGGCCATTTAAAATAGAATATAGCCAGTGTTTTGCCTGCAATCGTGAATTTAACTCTTCCAGGAGAGATAAGGGTAAGCTCTTTTGAGGAATTACAATCTGTTTTTTTAAAACTGGCTGTGAGGGCCAAGTGTTAGTTAAAAGAAAAATTTTTTTTCCAACCTGCGAGAATGAAGTTGCGCACAATTAACTTTATCATTAGTAAATAAAGGAGTTACTTAACCTCTGCCCTTGCAGAAGTTCCTGATATTTTGCTGAGGAAAGGGCAAGAGACCCATTATGTTTATTTATTCACTTTGTTAAAAGGTTATTCTTGAAGACTGTGATATAGAAATGCATAATACATAATCTGTGTTAATAAAGATCTATTTACTCCACCATTAAAGAAGCTGGTTATTATATGATGCTCATTAATACTATGAAGAGATTTTTTTTTTCCTCTTGCTCCCAAAGGAAAGATTATCAAGCTGTCAGTAAAGGACTCATTGTCTTTAAATTAGAAATCACTGAGGTATCCTGTGGAAAGGATATTAAAAGCCAGTATAGTCATGCCATCTTACTGCAAGATGAGCTAGAGGTAAGTATATTGCTTATCTTTTGAAATGAAATGTCGAAAGTGCCAACTACCTGTGATTTAAAAAATCTTCCTACACTTAGGCTTTTTGTCTTGAAGCAGGAATCTAAGCTTGTCCTTTTAAACGATGATTTAGGAGAAGAAATTTAACACCTCCTGCTTGCGACATCTATTTTTCAATAAATCTATACTTTCTCTGCCCTCCGCCATGTTATCAGTCATTCACATCCCAGAGGAAATGCTTCAGGCTTGGGGTTAAATTAAGGTCCTATCTCCAGTGATTGTCTAGAAAGCTGTCTACATTCTCAAACAAACTTATCTACATTATATACAGCCATAAATGCTTCCTGCCAAGCGAAGACACTGTTGTTTTTCTCCATTGATGTCAATGGTTAAGATTACCTCTTGTCAGCTGAGAATTAAAAGAAAAGCCACAATTACCTTTCATTATAACTTGTAAACAGGTTGACTTCTATCACTTTTGTTCTGCGATGCTGAAATCAACATAGGATACGAATGTCCTGTATTCTTACTAAAAATACAGGTCTAACAAGATGCACTGTATTATTTCTCAAAATACTGTTTCAAGTTATACTACTTCTTGCTTTCTGTCTGATGGTTTGGTGATAACCTCTTCTGCTGATTTGAGAGATGTACAGTATCTGAAACGTCCATTGTTTTACAGCTTCTTGCTTAACAAACTAAAACTAGAAAAGCACACCTGACATAAATTAGTTTTACTAAGTAGAAGAATGGTCTCAGACATCAAAGGAGGTTGCTAAGCTAAGTCGCTTCAGTCGTGCCCGACTCTGTGCGACCCCAGAGACGGCAGCCCACCAGGCTCCCCCGTCCCCGGGATTCTCCAGGCAAGAACACTGGAGTGGGTTGCCATTTCCTTCTCCAATGCAGGAAAGTGAAAAGGGAAAGTGAAGTCGCTCGGTTGTGTCCGACTCCTAGCGACCCCATGGACTGCAGCCCACCAGGCCCCTCTGTCCATTAGATTTTCCAGGCAAGAGTACTGGAGTGGGGTGCCATTGTCTTCTCCGAGGTTAGTTGGGGTTAAATATAAATGGGCCTTCTGATAAAAATATTAAACACACACACATGCACACATGCCCATTCTCTTCCCCCACTTTAACCAAACCCATTTTAGTGCTCTTTAGTGGCACAGAAATACCAACCAGCACTGATAGGGAGCTAAACAAAGCCCAGCTTACAAAATAAGAAGGTGTCCACAACAATCTACTGTAAAATCTCTGAACTGAGGACTAGAAGAAGGCATTGCAGAGAAATACCTGGGCAGGACGAGGGTAGCATATCCTGACTCGCTAGCAAACCATGGCATAGTTGCAGGAAGAAAAGGGATAGATTGCATTGTATATTTAGCCACAAATTAATAAACTCATTCATCCAATAAACATACATAGAGTGCACACTACATGCCAAAGTATAGTTCTAGGCTCTAGGGATGTATGAATTTACAAAGTCCATATCTTCATGGAGCTTATAGTCTCTTGGAAGAAATCAGATAAACACATAACTAATGGGCACTCTGTGCTCTGAGAAAAACTGGCAGAAGAGGCTGTCAGATGATATTTTTAGGAGAAGATTTTATGAGCCCAATTCTTGCATCTGCTCATAAGTAGAAAAGCATGAAAATCATGAACAGTGACATCTGCTTCCTGTGACTAAGAGCAAGCCTCTGCACATACCACCCCTTCACTAAAATCATATATAATACTGACCTCTCCCCTTACGTGTTCAGAGCAGTTTTTCAGAGATCTCTGAAATGCTGTCTCTTGTGCCACAGTCCTCATTTTGTCCCACATCATACTTAGCTCACACACAGAAAAGAGAAACATATAACTATATGTATGACTAACAAGAGTTAGTGCCATGGAAAAAACTGGCATGGAAGTTGGGGAGGGCACTGCTTTGTACAAGGGAAGCTCCGAAAAGGTCTCATAGGTGATCTTTGAGCAGAGAGCTGAAGGGAGTGAGGGGCGTGGGCCCTGTAGACATGTAGGGAAAGAGAATTGCAAACAAAGACAACAGGAAGCACAGAGGCCCTGGGGTGAGTGCTTGGAAGAGCAGGGAGTCAGCGGAGCATGGCTAGGGGGAGCGTGGTAGGAGATGAGAGGATGGTGATGGTGCACAATGAGATGACCTGTGAGTAGGCTCTGGGTAGGTCAAGTAGCACCTGGAAGGACAGATGATCTAAGTACTGTGGAAAGAGGAGTATCATGATCTGACAAAGGTTTTTAGAGCATGACTGTGCTGTGTGGAAAAGACACTCGGGGGACAGGGCGGAAGCAGAAGGAAGAATAAAGGGCTATTAACAATCATCTATAGAAGAGATGATTGTGGCTTGGATGATGGTGTTGACAACAGAGGAGAGGAGAAACTGTAGGCACGTTTTGAAGAAGCCTAAAGAATTTATTGTCAGATTGCATGCAGTGTCGAGAGAAGGATCACTGTAAGGTTTCTGGTTGCTAAACTTGGAAAATTACAATTGGTACTTAACAGACATTGGGATGACTTCCACAGGACCAAGAATGTAGGGGTGGAAGTGACTGGTGCAAGAGTTTGATGGTGGATTTAAGTTTGAGATGTCCATTGGACATCCTGGTGGAGATGTCAAATAGAGAACTGGATGTATGAGCCTGGAATTCAGGGAAGAGGTCCAGGCTGGGAGCACCAATTTAAAGTCATCCAAATATAGGTGCTGGAAAAGACTGAAGGCAAGAGGAGAAGGGGGCGACAGAGGATGAGGTGGCTGGATGTCATTACCGACTCAATGGACATGAGTTTCAGCAAGCTCTGGGAGATAGTGAAGGACAGGGAAGCCTGGCGTGCTGCAGTCCAAGGGGTCGCAAAGAGTCCCACGCAAAGAGTCCCACACAGCTGAGTGACAACATTTACATCCAAGACACTAGATGAGCTCAACTGAGAAGTGGATGTCGACAGAGGAGAATTCTGAAAGCTGAGCTTGGAATACCCTGTGGCTAGAATGCTGAGAGGTAGGGAAGAATCAGCAAAGAAAACAGAGAAAGCTGACTGGTGAAGTCCAAGAAAGATAATTATTTCATTAGCCAAGGAAAGCTGCTTTATGGAAGGGGTAATGCATTATGTCAATGCTGGTGATTGAAAGTAAGAATAAAACAGAAAGTAAGACTAGAACAGAGAATGACCACTGTGTTTGGCTTTATGAAGGTCACCAGTGATCTTGACAAGAATGATGTCAGTACAGAGATGAGGGTAAAACCTTATGGGAGTAGATTCAGGACAGATGGCAAACCTAGCAAGGTCCTATGCTCATAGGAGTTTTATTATCAGGATGAGAAGAAAAACAGGGAGGTACTTGGAGAGGGGTAGGGTTCTTTTTAATAGGAGATATTACAGTACATTTGTAGATTGATGGATATGATCTAGAAGAAAGGGAAACACCAATGGTGCATGAGAAAGAGGAGATAATGGCCCACATGTATCTCAGGTAAGCACTAAAATCTATTAGTAAATTCCACAATATAGATT
Organism: Oreotragus oreotragus; assembly: GCA_006410675.1. Classification (NCBI taxonomy): domain Eukaryota; kingdom Metazoa; phylum Chordata; class Mammalia; order Artiodactyla; family Bovidae; genus Oreotragus; species Oreotragus oreotragus. Next base: position 346,320 of record SJYX01019253.1, read on the forward strand.
TACAAATCCCTTGTCATCTCTTACAAGCTCATACAATTTTATGGAGAGAGTAATAAGGAAAGTTGTGACCAACCTAGATAGCATATTAAAAACCAGAGATATTACTTTGCCAACAAAGGTCCATCTAGTCAAGGCTGTGGTTTTTCCAGTGGTCATGTATGAATATGAGAGATGGACTGTGAAGAAAGCTGAGCGCTGAAGAATTGATGCTTTTGAACTGTGGTGTTAGAGAAGACTCTTGAGAGTCTCTTGGACTGCAAGGAGATCCAACCAGTCCATCCTAAAGGAGATCAGTCCTGGCTGTTCATTGGAAGGACTGATGCTAAAGCTGAAGCTCCAGTACTCTGGCCACCTCATGTGAAGAGCTGACTCACTGGAAAAGACAGTGATATTTTGATGATAGGGTTGGTCTTACATTAAAAATGTATGACTATTTCAGGTCATTTACCACTCCATATTGTCGGTTCAGATTGAATTTGAATGCCGAAGACATGAAGAAAGTAGCTTTTTCATGACATTCCTGCAGCACTGGTTTTGTTTCACGGTATCTCTGTGAGATTACTGATATATGTACATGGAGTATTTTAATGAACAGAGTGTTAGGGACCAAACTTGCTTTGTCCTATCATGGGAGTCACAAGCCAAGCTCCTCTCTGTGTGCCGCCCCTCTTCACCTCGGAATTATCTGACCCATCCTTTCAGTCAGGAAAGATCAAGAACAATTTCCTACAGTTCTGAACCATGATGAGTTAGCACTTGATTCGATGGAACCTATACTTCCCGGATGTGTTAGCTGGGCCGTTTGATGTTGCTAGAAATATATATTTCTATATATAAGCATTTATGCTTAAGTGCCTCAACTGAAAGATATTTATTATAAGAAAAGGAAAAGTCTTACACAGGAAAGTAAGACAAGAAATAATTTAAACTGTATGTATCCAGGTCTCTTAAGACTAGAATGCTGCTCAAGAAGCGACATTGTTGGAAATATTCCCTGTAAATATATAATGCCATCCACCCCTCAACAACAAACTTCTGCTGCCCTGATCTTTGCATGGCTCTATCTCTGTTTCTCTCATTTCCAACAAAAGCACCTCTCGAATACTGCCCCTTTGCAGCTTTTGCATGGTTCTCCAGTCTGGGAGACTGTTCACTCCAGTATCTCTGTATTTTGGCCTATAACTCTTCTAACCACTGTCCATTCTCCCCAAGGTAAAGGCTATGATTTCTTTTTCTGGGTTTCCATCTGTATCATGGGCTGGTTCCTTGTGAATTCATTTTCAAATCCCAAATCTTCCCGGTCATTAAATGTTGTGGTTTCATGTGTATCAATCCTGGTCTCTTTTCTTTTCTCTAGTACTTTGTCCCCAGCTTATTCCATTCAGCCACACTGCTGGCTCTGATATCTGTACCCTGTAATTTCACCTGGATAACTGCTTCTCCTTCAGATAGCAGGTCAACCATCACTTTCGCTAGGAAGCCACATTCAACCAGTCCTCCTTTTCACTATGACTGTGTCTTCCTTATAATCTTCTGTGACAGGAAACATTTTGAAATACTTACACATACTTGCCAGAGTGTCCAGGAGTTTCTGGCAGAGGCCTGTGTCGACTGTGGCCTGCTGTGGGGTCAGGAGCACTGAAGCAACACTCCTGGGAGCCACGGGGTGTGCTAGCATAAGTCCATTTGAAGGAAGTCACCATTACCAGCATTACCCCTACCATAGTTGTGCCTCAGCCAAATGAGAGGGAGGGAACACAGCCTTACCTATCAACAGGATAATTGGATTAAAGATTTACTGAGCATGGCCTGGCCCGTCAGAAAGTGAAAGTGAAGTCGCTCAGTCGTGTCCAACTCTTTGCGACCCCATGGACTGTAGCCTACCAGGCTCCTCCCTCCATGGGATTCTCCAGGCAAGAGTACTGGAGTGGGTTGCCATTTCCTTCTCCAGGGGATCTTCCCGACCCAGGAATCGAACCTGGGTCTCCAACACTGGAGGCAGACACTTTAACCTCTGAGCCACCAGGGAAGCCCTAGACCCAAATTCCCCCACGGTCAGTCCCTCCCATCAGGAAGCTTCCACAAGTGTCTTAATCCATCAGAGGGAAGACAGAATGAAAACCATAATCACAGAAAACTAACCAAACTGATTACATGGATCACAGCCTTGTCTAACTCAGTGAAACTATGAGCCATGCCGTGTAGGGCTACCTAAGACGGATGGGTCATGGTGGAGAGTTCCAACAAAATGTGGTCTGCTGGAGAAGGGAATGGCAAACTGCTTCAGTATTCTTGCCTTGAGAACCCCATGAACAGTGAAAGCGAATGTGAAGTCACTCAGTCGTGTCCGACTCTTTGCAACCCCATGGACTGTAGCCCACCAGGCTCCTCCATCCATGGAATTTTCTATGCAAGAGTACTGGAGTGGGTTGCCATTTCCTTTTCCAGGGGATCTTCCCAACCTGGGGATCGAACCTGGGTCTCCTGCATTGCAGGCAGACACTTTACCGTCTGAGCCACCAGGGAAGCCCATGAACAGTATGGAAAGGCAAAAAGATATGACACTGAAAGGTGAACTCCCCAGCTCAGTGGGTGCCCAATATGCTATTGGAGAAGAGTGGAGAAATAACTCCAGAAAGAAAGAAGAGATGAAGCCAAAGCAAAAACAGTGCCCAGTTGTGGATGTGACTGGTGTTGGAAGTAAAGTCCAATGCTGTAAAGAACAATATTGCATAGAAACCTGGAATGTCTATGAATGAGGTAAATTGGAAGTGGTTAAACAGGAGATTTCAAGAGTGAACATTGGTATTTTAGGAATCAGTAAACTAAAATGGACAGGAATGGGTGAATTTAATTCAGGTGACCATTATATCCACGACTGTGGGCAAGAATCCCTTAAAAGAAATGGAGTAGCCATCATGGTCAGCAAAAGAGTCTGAACGCAGTACCTGGGTGCAATCTCAAATACAACAGAATGCTCTCTGTTCGTTTCCAAGGCAAACCATTCAATACCACAGTAATCCAAGTCTGTGCCCCAAACACTAATGTTAAAGAAACTGAAGCTGAACAGGTCTGTGGAGATCTACAAGACCTTCTAGAACTAACACCAAAAAAAGATGTCCTTTTCATCATAGGGGACTGGAATGCAAAAGCAGGAAGTCAAGAGATAACCTGGAGTAACAGACAAGTTTGACCTTGGAGTACAAAATGAAGCAGGGCAAAGGCTAACAGTTTTTCCCAAGAGAGGCACTGGTCATAGCAAACACCCTCTTTCAAAAACACAAAGGACTCTACGCATGAATATCACCAGATGGTCAGTATCGAAATCAGATTGATTATATTCTTTGCAGCCAAAGATGGAGAAGCTCTATACAGTCAGCAAAAATCAAGACTGGGAGCTAATGTGGCTCAGATCGTGAACTGCTTATTGCCAAATTCAGATTTAAATTGAAGAAACTAGGGAAAACCACTTGACTATTCAGTTATGACTTAAATATCTTAAGATTATACAGCAGAAGTGATACATAGATTCAAGGGATTAGATCTGATACACAGAGTGCCTGAAGAACTATGGGCAGAGGTTCATAACATTGTATAAGAGGCAGTAATCAAAACCATCCCCCAAAAAAGAAATGTAAAAAGGCAAAATGGTTTTCTGAGCAGGCCTCACAAATAGTGGAGAAAAGAGAAGAGAAAGGCGAAGGAGGAAAGGATAGATATATCCATCTGAATATAGAGTTCCAAAGAATAGCGAGAGATAAGAAAGCCTTCCTAAGTGATCAATGCAAAGAAACAGAGGAAAACAATAGACTGGGAAAGACTAGAGGTCTCTTTAAGAAAATTAGAGATACTAAGGGAACATTTCATGCTAAGATGGGCACAATAAAGGACAGAAATGGTATGGACATAACAGAAGCAGAAGACATTAAGAAGAGGTGGCAAGAATACACAGAAGAACTGTACAAGGAAGATCTTCATGACCCAGCTAGCCACGATGGTGTGATCACTCACCTGGAGCCCGACATCCTGGAATGTGAAGTCAAGTGGGCCTTAGGAAGCATCACCATGAACAAAGCTGGTGGAGATGAAGGAATTTCAGCTGAGCTCTTCCAAATCCTAAAAGATGATGCTGTGAAAGTGCTGCACTTAATATGCCAGCAAATTTGGAAATCTCATCAGTGGCCACAGGACTGGAAGAGATCAGTTTTCATTCCAATCCTAAAGGAAGACAGAGCCAAGGAATGTTCAAATTTCTAAACAACTGCACTTATTTCATACGCTTTCAAAGTAATGCTCAGAATCCTCCAAGCTAGGCTACAACAGTATGTGAACCGAGAACTCCCAGATGTTCAAGCTGGATATAGAAAAGGCAGAGGAACCAGAAATCAAATTGCCAGCATCTGTTGGATCATAGATAAAGAGAATTCCATAAGAACATCTACTTCTGCTTCATTTACTGTGCTAAATCCTGTGACTATGTGGATCACAACATGTGGGTAATTCTTCAAGAGATGGGACTATCAGATCAGTTGACCTGCTTCCTAACCAAACTGATCACATGGTTCACAGCCTTGCCTAACTCAATGAAACTGTATGCAGATCAAGAAGCAACAGTTAGAACCGGACATGGAACAACAGAATGGTTTCAAATTGCAAGAGGAATATGTCAAGGCTGTATACTGTTACCCTGCTTATTTAACTTATGTGCAGAACTCATCATGTGAAATGTCAGGCTGGATGAAGCACAAGCTGGAATCAAGATTGCTGGGAGAAATATCAATAACCTCAGATATTTTGATGACATCACCCTTATGGCAGAAAGAGAAGAGGAACTAAAGAGCCTTGTGATGAAAGTGAAAGAGGAGAGTGAAAAAGCTGGCTTAAAACTCAACATTCAGAAAACTAATGGCTCTGGGCCCACTTCATGTCAAATAGATAGGGAAACAATGGAAACGGTGACTTTATTTTCTTGGGCTCCAAAAGGGCTCCAAAATCACTGCACATACTGATGGCAGCCATGAAATTAAAAGATGCTTGCTCCTTAGAAGAAAAGCTATGACAAACTTAGACAGCACGTTAAAAAGCAGAGGCATTACTTTGTTGACAGAGGTCCATTTAGTCAAAACTGTGGTTTTTCCAGTATTCATGTATGGACATGATAGTTGGACCATAACGAAAGCTGAGTGCTGAAGAATTGATGCTTTTGAACTGTGGTGTTGGAGAAGACTCTTGAGAGTCCCTTGGATTGCAAGGAGATCAAACCAGTCTATTCTGAAGGAAACCAATCCTGAATATTTATTAGAAGTACTGATGCTGAAGCTCCAGTACTTTGGCCACCTGATGCAAAAAACTGATTCCCTGGAAAAGACCATGATAATGGGAAAGACTGAAGGCAGGAGGAGAAGGGGATGACAGAGGATGAGATTGTTGGATGTCAACACTGACTCAACGTGAGTTTGAGCAAGCCCTGGGAGTTGGTGATGGACAGGGAAGCCTGGCATGCTGCAGTACATGGGATTGCAAAGAGTTGGACACAGCTGAGCAACTGAACTGATAGGATACTTTGTCTTCTGTTTCTCTCACTAAACTGTAAGATTCAGGAGGGTAAAGCCTTCTCTGATTGAGTTAAGCATTGTGTTAGTAACCAGCTCCTTGCAGAGCATGGGACATTTAATATGATCTCAGTAATTAATGAAATAATGAATCAACCTCTAATTTAGATTTTTTTCCCCAACAAACAGAGTTAATATGCTAAACAATCTCATAATCAAGCCCCCATGTCTTATTTATCAGTGATGATCAGGAAGCAGAGTCCCATGAAATGAAACAAGGAATCTTCTCCATCCATTTTCTTTGGAAGGGGGTTTGGTGAGTGGTAGACCTGCGGACTCTTTCCCAATACATTCTGTCGTTTCTTTTCAGAGCTTAACTATGACCAGTTTTTCCTTGTAGGACTGAGTCAGAGTATAATACATAGTCACCATTGTGACTCCCATTAAATACACCCCTGGGAGATTATGTCAGTGATTCACTATACCTTATATCTTGTCAACAAACATTTATAAGAGGATAAATGTCATGGAAAGAACACACAAGATAGAAAACTGTTCTGTGTGTGCTTTGATTTCAGAATTTAGAGCTACTTAGACAAAAGAAGTGTTTATTTTGCTTAAAGATATTCGACTGGAGTAGGTATGTCAACAGTCTAAGATTAAATAACTTTTTTCCCCCCTTAGAGCTGCAAATACTCTTTTCCCAGATTGTTGGGTTTAACACTATTCCTTTTTACTATGATAATCATTAAAAATATTTTTTAGCTTTGTGTTGAGCTCTATCAGCATTTCTGAACTGATTAGAATAAAAACGGTGTAATAAGCTAATAACTATAACTAACTCATAGTTGATAATTAGGAAAAACCCTTTCTCTTACATTGGTATGCTCTGTTATTGCTTTAACTTTCATTTTCAAGGTCATTTCCCTCCATAAACCCTCTGGAGCTACTTAGTTAAATATACTACATTACATAAAAATAAAATAATTTTAATCTAAATGTAACTAATTAATTTTATAGAAATGAATAGTGATACTCATGTTGTTTTTTTCTAACAAAAGACTGTTGACAAATTAAAAGCAATATTTACTTGGCAGGGCTAAGGCTAATTATTAGTAAAATTAATGATATAAAGGGCTAAGACTAACTTTTGTTTTTTATACAAAAAGAATTAAAATTTAAACTGTAGTAACATTATATAGAATAAAAAGTTTAAATCAACCAGAATACAACCCTCCTTATATTACAGTGAAATAATTTGATAAACATGGGTATATAGAGATAAAACTTTAAATAGGTAAAATTTTATAAAAACCTTACATTAATTTTAAAAGCATGAACATTTTAAAATTTAATAGAAAAATAAATATTAACTGCAGAAACACAAGTAAATGGTTTACTTTAGGAGAAAAAGGATATAAAAAACCTAAAGAGACTGGATTTTATTTTAAAAGTTAAATTCTTAAATTTTAGACAGTATTTATCCCTGACCTGCTATGAAAGATGTTGACATTTGGACATCAGCATATTATAATGACCCTCTGCTTTCTTCTGGCAGTTCTAAGATTAGAGTGGCAAGGTTTATAAACAGTATATTCTGTGATCATATTACCCCACTTTAAAAAATCTTGAGTCCATATTTCTATATACTGTTGCTGTCCAGTTGCTCAGCCGTGTCCAGCTCTCACAACCCCATGGCCTGTAGCACGCCAGGCTTCCCTGTCCTTCATTATCTCCCAGAGTTTGTTCAGGTCATGTCCGTTGAGTTGGCTATGCTTCTATATATCTATTTCTCTATTAAGTTCCTTTTCTTAAAAAGACTGATACCACTGCCTAGATTCAACCATAGTTAACATTTTTTCCATATTTGTTTTATCTTTGATTCTATATATACATTCTCTCTCTCTCTCACACACACACATGCACATTTTTGCTGAATCATTTGAAAGTAAGTTATAGATACCATAACACTTCATCCCTCTAAAAACTGACCAAATACTCCAGCATATATTTCCTAATAAGCACACTATCCAACATTACAACAGTATAATCATTGCATCTAAGAAAATTAAAAATAATTTCCTAATATTTAATGTCCAGTCCATATTGTTCATCTGTAACAGAACACTGGGGAAAAGTAATGATTAATGCAAAGGGTAGTGGTTAAATGAATTGTTGGAACATCCAAAATCCAGACTACTGGGCACTTGGTTGGCATAGGTCAGTATTCACTAACTTTTAAAGATTTTCAAGACATTAAATTAAAAAAAAATCTAGCTGCAGAGAAAATTATATAGTAAAATTCCATGTATGTGAAATACCAAATTTATATATTTCATATGTATATAGCCTAGGAAAATATATAAGAATAAATTTTAAAACACTAAACATGATTCCTTTTGAAGTGGGGAATGGACATGTCTTGAAATTCTCTCAGCCAAAGCTGCTGTATCACAGTAGAGACTGACCCCTCTTTGGGTTTTAGTGTCTTAAGTCCCAGTCATAGATAAGGAGATATAGCTATGTTTGCCTGAACTGTTTCACATTACTTAGACAATATTGATAATAAAAATTAGCCTTTCGATGTGACACGACCATCAGTAAAACGCTGTCTTGGAGTACTTCAAGTACACTTGCAACTAAAACATTCTCACTCTCTGAGCACTGGAAATACTTGTATTTTTATTGCGGGGAAAAAAAAAAAAAAAAACTGTAGCAACATTTTGAAAGAAAATCATTGACACATAGGCTATTACGTGTTTTATCCCTTTCAACTCAGTACCCTGGGTTAGATAAGTGACAGAACTTAAAAGTAAACCAGATCCACAGTAGCTATAAAATAGTGTCTAAAGTGGCCAAGCTGAAAAGAAAGTCATAAAATTTTCAAACTTTCTATGAAGTATTTTAGAGATTATGTAACGCAACCCCTTATTTTAAAGATGCATAAACAGTATCCCAGAAGATGAAATAAGTTATGCAAGGTCAAAATGGATTATTATGAATAGAAGCAAAATAAAATGTGATTTAGTTACCTGGCCCCTAAACTAATCCTATTCCTAAACTGCATAACAAAATCATCAGTAGAGTTTGATTGCTTTGAATGGGCATTTTAAACTTGGAAAGTATGATTTTTGGGGGTAATTACATTGTACTGAATGGGTGTAATAACTGAGACTATATCAACATAATGTGCATTTTTTATAAATAAAATACTATAGGTATCCTTGGACATCTATCTTATAAATTTGTACAGATTTATACAGTTATCTCTTGGTATCCACAGGAGACTGGGTCCAGGGCTCCCGGGGCTATCATAATCTGAGATGCTCAAGAGCCTTACATATAATAGTATAGTATTTACATATAACCTAGGCACATCTTCTTGTATACTTTAAATAACCTCTAGATTACTTATTAATATCAAATACAATGGAACAGGATAGACAGCCCAGAAATAAATCCACATACCTATGGTCAGTTAACCTATGAATACAGAATGGAGAAAATACAGCCTGTCAATAAGTAGTGCTGGGAAAACTGGATAGCTAGATGTAATAGAATGAATCTTAACATTCTCTAACACCATACAGAAAAATAAGCTCCAAATGGATTGAAGGTCTTAATGTTAGATAAGATAGCATAAAATTCTTAGAAGAAAATACAGGCAGAATACTCTGACATACATCTCAACAGTATCTTTTTGGATCTACCTCCTAGAGTGGTGAAAATAAACACAAAAATAAACAAATGGCACCCAATTAAACTGCAAAGCTTTTACACAGCAAAGGAAAGCATAAAACAAAATGAAAAGACAACCCACAGAATGGGAGAAAATATTTACAAACATGACCAACAAGAAATTAATTTCTAATATATACAAACAGCTCATACAGCTGAATTAAAATTTAAAAAAAAAAAAACCCATCCCCAAAATGGGCAGATCTAAATTGACATCTCTCTAAATAAGACATACATATGGCTGAAAAGTACAGGAAAAGAGGCTGAATGTTGCTAATTGTTAGAGAAATACAAATCAAATCTACAGTGAGGTATCACCTTACAGCAGTCAGAATGGATATCATCAAAGAGTCTATAAACAATAAATGTTGGAGAGGGTGTGGAGAAAAGGGAACCCCTGTTGATGGGAATGTAAATTGGTATAGCCACTATGGAGAACACTGAAATCTCCTTAAGAAACTCAAAAATAGAACTACCATATGACCTAGCAATCTAACTCCTGAGCACATATCCAGCGAAAACAATCCTTTGAAAAGATACATGTACCCCAATGCCCACTGCAGCACTCTTTACAGTAGCCAAGACATAGAAGCAAATCTAAATGTCCTTTGACATTATTATTTATCATTGTAGTATACGTATACAGTGGAATATTGCTCAGCCATAAGAAAGAATTAATGTCATTTGCAGCAACAGGCTTCCCTTGTGGCTCAGCTGGTAAACAATCCACCTGTAATGTGGGAGACCTAGGTTTGATCCCTGGGTTGGGAAGATCCCCTGGAGAAGGGAAAGGCCTACTCACTCCAGTATCCTGGCCTGGAGAATTCCATGGACTGTGTAGGCCATGGGGTTGCAGAGTCGGACACGACTGAGCAACTTTCACTTTCACTTTTCATGGTCCTAGAGATGATCATACTAAGTGGAGTAAGTCATACAGAGAAAAACTGATACCACATATACTTATATGTGGAATCTAAAAAATGATACAAATGAATGTATTTTAGAAAACAGACTCACAGATTTTGAAAACAAACTTGCTCTTACCAAAGGGAAAAGATAGAGAGAGGAGGGATAAATTAGGAGGTTGGGACTGACATGTACAATACTATATATTAAACAGATAATCAACAATGACCTATGTATAGCACAGGGAACTCTACCCAATACTCTGCAATAATCTATACAGGAAAAGATTCCGAAAAAGAACAGATATATGTATATGTATAATTAAATCACTTTGCTGTACATCTGAAATTAACACATTGTAAGTCAGCTATAATATAAAAATTAATAAAAACTAATACAATGTAAATGCCATGTAAACAGTTGCCCAAACACGATAAATTCAAGTTTTGCCTTTTGGAAATTTTTTTCCCAAATATTTTTGATCTACATTTGGCTAAATCCATGGATATGGAATAAGCAGATGAAAGACTGGCTGTAATTTCTTATATAAGACTTTGGCATCATCTATTATTCTATAAACATACAGTTCTTAATATGAAAATTGCCATTTCATACTACTGCATCTGAACTTCTCAGCTTTAACATTTTACACTAACGTATGAATATATATTTTCCATTTTGAAAACACTGAAATTGATTCCCTCAAAGGTTAAGCAACTGAACCTAGGATCCATATTTCATGCTTTTTCTTCTTGCTTGATAATGAAGCGTAAGTTATCTTAGTGCTGTAAAGGGGCATAATATTAAAAAAATATTAAAATATTATTAAAAATATTAAAAAACACATTTGGCAAGCCAAAATACCTTTTTAGCTCTTCATTTTCTTTTGTATTTTCATTTTTCCCTCTCAGATTATTGAGGAACGGCAATTATCATGGGCTAAAGACCCCAGGTTGGTTCAGCACCTGCTGATGTTTCTTTGTTGTCTCACTGAGAAACCAGTTTTCTGTTAATTGAAAATGTTCTTTGCTGTTGTAACTTTTGACAATTCCATTTTTAAGAAGGAAGGACACTATCGTTATTTGGAGAACAAGAAATAGGTGAAAGTGAAAGTCGCTCAGTCGTGTCTGACTCTTTGCGACCCCGTGGCCTATACAGTCCATGGAGTTCTCCAGGCAAGAATACTGGAGTGGATAGCCGTTCCCGTCTCCACGCCATCTCCCCGACCCAAGGGTCGAACCCAGGTCTCCAGCTCTGCAGGGACTCTTTACCAGCTGGGTCACCAGGGAAGCCCTAAAACAGGGAACACTGACTGCCTGACGCCTTCACATCAACAGCTGTCAGGACGGAGGCGTCTGTCAAGGCTCTCACTGAAATGAGACATTCTTCTTGTTTCCCAGTAATATACTATGTTACATGAAATATTCTGATGGTTTTGAGAAACTTTGATCTTTGCAAATGGAAAAATTGATGAAGATTAGAAATATCACAGGCTAAATCTTGAATGCAAATAAACAACCCATGTAAGATCTGAGGCTACTGGAGCACCTAATAGCTATTCATGAGCATTGACTGAATGTGATGCCCAATCAAGTGACTGTTTTAAGATGATTTAATGTTGAGGCTATACAGGGTAACCGAATAAAGAACAAAAATACTACAGAACATAAAATTTACTGTATATCGTTGGGTTAAAAGCTACAGATTTAATGTATGACAAAGAGGTGACCTTTCTATTCTATGCAAAATGACTACTGCTTTGAAGAATCAAAGATGTAAATTGTTTTTACTGTTAAGATTTAAAAATAATCACTAAAATTTAATTTTATGTTAATAAGTGGTTGAATTACATGGTATGTTGAATTACATGCTATTCTTGGTATGATCTTATTCCACATTATATTTTTATTCTAATTTTCATATATTTGCCATGATACAGGCATAGAAGCTCTCCCTACTACTTAATCTCTTCATAAAAAAGAAGGGTAATTTGTTTCTAGACTTGATAAAAATTGATAACTTCATTGAGAGCTTGCATGATTAAAAGCAGAACATACTTCTTGAACTTCCTCATTAAATCAACTGTGTATGATAGCTTCAATCTTATAAAACAAATATTTGGGAATAACCCTGACAATAGGAGAAATGATAAAATAGTCAAAACTATATTTGGTAGGAATGTGTTAATATGATCTCTCCATTAAAAAGCCACCTGAGTTAATACTAACAATTATGCATTAATTTTTTGCTGTACAGTTTTGACCAGTTAGGAAACTCCAGTAGCCATTTTCAGCTTCTTAAAAGTTTAAAGAATTGTTTTTTATAACCTGCTCAACTTACTATATTACTGAGAAAATTTACAGACATATTAAAATCAGTTTCATTTAAAAAATTCAGTTTTCAAATGGAAAGGCTGATTGAAGTAATTGACATTAAGTGCTGTATTGAGTAGCAAGCCAGTGACTTCTTAATTGACATTAAACAGGAAAAAGTTTGTGAAGTGATATTAAATTAACATTTACATTAAATTAATAAAAATAGTTTGGAGGATGAGAAAAGAACTTTCCCATTAGTGGGAATTTCCATTAATAGAGTTGATATTAAGTGAACTTGATAATAATAGGCAGGGGAAAAAGATGTCTGGCTGCCTGGAAATGAGAGAAAAATTAATGAGCAGAGAAGAAACTTCTAGAAACAGCATCAGCTCCAAGACAGGTGACTTGTTTGATTTTGATTAATTAGATGGTTAAAAAATTAGCATGAACTGTTTAGCAAAGAAAAACCAAAGATCTGTTCAATAGTCCAGAGACAATTTTTTATAAACCATACTTTCAAATGCTGATTATCATGTTTTTCAAAAAACTAGTTTACAATTTTTTTTCAAGAGGAAATGGAAATTGGATATTTTCAACAAGCATGATTTAATAGAAGAATCTTAATGACTAGCCAGCCCTGTGATATTTGTCCTTTAAGCTTTCATTATGAGCAGCAGGCTAAACTATAAAGTCTCAGATGTTTACTGACTATGGCATTTCATTACTGAACTATATATTCCATCAGTGTACTTAGGTGTTATTACCTCAATGAAGAGAAAAAAGTAGGGAGAATTATGTTTAACCAGTGATCCCCCAATGCTGTTGTTGCCTTACGATGAAGAGTGTCCAGAGGTTTTGCAGATCTAATACAATTATGCTTCAAGTTGCTATCAACAGCACTAGGATCATATGGTAGAAATGATAGATAAACAGATCATCCCAGTAACTGACAGTTTGAGCATACTGCTCATTTCCAAAAAGAGAACTTTCAAAATGCCAGATACTCATTTTGATGGGACTCAGCCAATCAGATATATCACCCTTAATTTTTACTTCTGGAGCTAACAACACAACACTGGACAGGAGAAAACGTTTGGGGGTTTTGGCGAAGTTATCAACACCTATTTCCTAGGATGGCGGTATGGGTGGAGCAAGCTGGGGTGTGCAGCAGCTAGTCGCCGGTGCTGGTGTTGATGGCCCAAGTTCTGGAGANATCGTTGGGTTAAAAGCTACAGATTTAATGTATGACAAAGAGGTGACCTTTCTATTCTATGCAAAATGACTACTGCTTTGAAGAATCAAAGATGTAAATTGTTTTTACTGTTAAGATTTAAAAATAATCACTAAAATTTAATTTTATGTTAATAAGTGGTTGAATTACATGGTATGTTGAATTACATGCTATTCTTGGTATGATCTTATTCCACATTATATTTTTATTCTAATTTTCATATATTTGCCATGATACAGGCATAGAAGCTCTCCCTACTACTTAATCTCTTCATAAAAAAGAAGGGTAATTTGTTTCTAGACTTGATAAAAATTGATAACTTCATTGAGAGCTTGCATGATTAAAAGCAGAACATACTTCTTGAACTTCCTCATTAAATCAACTGTGTATGATAGCTTCAATCTTATAAAACAAATATTTGGGAATAACCCTGACAATAGGAGAAATGATAAAATAGTCAAAACTATATTTGGTAGGAATGTGTTAATATGATCTCTCCATTAAAAAGCCACCTGAGTTAATACTAACAATTATGCATTAATTTTTTGCTGTACAGTTTTGACCAGTTAGGAAACTCCAGTAGCCATTTTCAGCTTCTTAAAAGTTTAAAGAATTGTTTTTTATAACCTGCTCAACTTACTATATTACTGAGAAAATTTACAGACATATTAAAATCAGTTTCATTTAAAAAATTCAGTTTTCAAATGGAAAGGCTGATTGAAGTAATTGACATTAAGTGCTGTATTGAGTAGCAAGCCAGTGACTTCTTAATTGACATTAAACAGGAAAAAGTTTGTGAAGTGATATTAAATTAACATTTACATTAAATTAATAAAAATAGTTTGGAGGATGAGAAAAGAACTTTCCCATTAGTGGGAATTTCCATTAATAGAGTTGATATTAAGTGAACTTGATAATAATAGGCAGGGGAAAAAGATGTCTGGCTGCCTGGAAATGAGAGAAAAATTAATGAGCAGAGAAGAAACTTCTAGAAACAGCATCAGCTCCAAGACAGGTGACTTGTTTGATTTTGATTAATTAGATGGTTAAAAAATTAGCATGAACTGTTTAGCAAAGAAAAACCAAAGATCTGTTCAATAGTCCAGAGACAATTTTTTATAAACCATACTTTCAAATGCTGATTATCATGTTTTTCAAAAAACTAGTTTACAATTTTTTTTCAAGAGGAAATGGAAATTGGATATTTTCAACAAGCATGATTTAATAGAAGAATCTTAATGACTAGCCAGCCCTGTGATATTTGTCCTTTAAGCTTTCATTATGAGCAGCAGGCTAAACTATAAAGTCTCAGATGTTTACTGACTATGGCATTTCATTACTGAACTATATATTCCATCAGTGTACTTAGGTGTTATTACCTCAATGAAGAGAAAAAAGTAGGGAGAATTATGTTTAACCAGTGATCCCCCCAATGCTGTTGTTGCCTTATGATGAAGAGTGTCCAGAGGTTTTGCAGATCTAATACAATTATGCTTCAAGTTGCTATCAACAGCACTAGGATCATATGGTAGAAAAATGATAGATAAACAGATCATCCCAGTAACTGACAGTTTGAGCATACTGCTCATTTCCAAAAAGAGAACTTTCAAAATGCCAGATACTCATTTTGATGGGACTCAGCCAATCAGATATATCACCCTTAATTTTTACTTCTGGAGCTAACAACACAACACTGGACAGGAGAAAACGTTTGGGGGTTTTGGCGAAGTTATCAACACCTATTTCCTAGGATGGCGGTATGGGTGGAGCAAGCTGGGGTGTGCAGCAGCTAGTCGCCTGTGCTGGTGTTGATGGCCCAAGTTCTGGAGAACCGTGGCCAGTGGTGGTGGTGACAATGTTCCACTGCACTGGGCCAGTGGCAAGTTAGGGTTGTAGCTCTGGCTGTATGCCTTCCCTCTGTTCTGAGCCAGGTTGTCTAGTACTCCCAGCAAGCCATTGCAATCTTTACCTTTTCCCTCAAATAAGCCTGAGTTAGTCTCTGTTGATCACAAATAAGAACCTTATTGATACAAGTAACCTGCATTTAATTATATGAGAATATAATACATGGTGGGTATTTAATAAATATTTGTTAAGTGAATTGAAAATGTGAATAAGACTCTTGATTCTCAAATATAAATTTATCTTATCCTGACACCAGTGTCACTGCTAATAAATGAAATGTCTTGAGGAAATGTATAAGCTGTCCTTGAAATACCTCTACCAATGACAGGCAGCTTTTAGAGTGTTCTCAGTGAGAATGGCATGGAAAGCTGTAGCAATTCTGCTATCAGGAGTGGTCCCTTCGGAACTCTTCTGATCTGCCTGTAGGATCATGTGTGCAAAAGCAGATTTGGGGGTGATAAGAATCTGTTACCCCTCATGGGGTACTACACTTTTACAAGTGATTTTAATAGTGCTTCTTTAAAAAATGCCTACTGAAATAGTTAATTTCTGCTTTATCAAAAATGTATACAATAAAGAGGACTTTATCTATAAGCAATGAAATACATATTAAAAAGTATCATTTGTCCTTTTTCTCATGGTTTGCATTGTCCCAAGAAACCTGTCACGAAAATTGCCATCTATTATTATGTACTGTTAAATTTTCTGCTTCGAGTACAATTCTTCCCAGTCTGGTCATTTCATCCTCTTTACCTACTTTCTATTATTAAAACAAAAACAAAACACTGTCGTTTTTATAGCCATCCCCCTGTTACTTTTAGTTACTAAATGAGAAGGACCTTGTCTTCCGAGGTTTTTGCAGTATTTCCTCACAGGGCGTGCAGTGCCTCTATCATATATGCTAATAACCTCTTTTAGAACACGTTTGCCCATTACTGATGACCCTTTCGTTTTGAAGGGATACCATTTCATTATGCCATCAAGTAATCAATCTGAAAACCAGACAGGACAAAGAATAAGTCCAATTAGTGCTGTATAACTATAGGTTTTAAGAAAGGAGAAGAAATCAAGGAATATTAGAGCAATTAGGAGTCAGCTGCAACAGGGTGGGAACTGCAGTACAGTGTGTGCAGTCCCTTAACTGGGAGAGGCTGGGTGACGAAGGTGCTGGCGGTGGCTGGTGGGACTAGAGGAGGCAGAAGGATGCTCAGAGGTGAGAATGTTTGGTTCTTCAAGATTTCAGTGTAAGATTTCTTTTGCACTTCTCCCCATATTGGGTAAAAGGAAAGTCTTGACTGGGCTCTTTCCTCCAACTATAAAATGGGACAAAAAGTCATTGGGATTTCGGATTTCATCTGGCTCCAGTCCATTTCCTATATGGAGGGTCATGGAAATTGGACATTAAAAAAAATGTTCACTCAGTTCTGCAGAGTATTACTTAATTCATAGCCTAATTTTATAGAAGAGAAGGGAAGTGAAGAAAATATTTGAAATTCCAGGAAGCAATGCAGATCTCTCAGGTGTCCACGATTAAAGTGAACTCAGTTCAGTGCTCTGTGATGGTGAATGCCAACTAGAGTGCTGCAATTGTGAGCTGGTTTGATCTGATGGCTAGGGGGTTCTTTTCCAGCCACTTCCAATTGAAAAGGTCAGTCCGTCACAGTGATTAGGAAGTCTTTGGTATTAGCCTTCTTCAGCTTGGAAAGACCAATAGTTACGACTCCCAAGGTACAGTTTCTTCACAGAGACTATCATCAACCTTAGGGATTATTACAAAATAAGGAAATTTTCAGGTTTTGAGTCACACGCATGCTTATCTTCACCTGATCTATGGAGAGTGATTTTACAATTATGTTTTTGGTATTCACTGTTAACAGAAAGACCCTGAAAACTGAACAATCTATAATGGATTAATCACATTAAATCCACAAATACTCAGATTTCAATGCCTGGGAAAGTTTAAGCATAGATGCTGTTCTGAAAAATGTACAGTGAATCCTACATCAACATCAGTCTAAATGATAGTAATTCTTTGTTGAAAGCAATTTTCTGTTGAGTTTATATGTATATGTGTGTCTGTTTAGTAAAACATAAATTGCAAGATTTTATTCTTTGCAGAAAATAAAAGCAGGTTTTTGGAAACATGAATCATTACATATTGAGGGCAGTGGAGTCTTGCGCTTCTGACAGGCAGATTCAGCCTCTTCTCCCTCCCTGCCAGTATTTGGAATACTCACGTTATCCTCTCACAGTTTCTGTTTACCTGCTTTGTTTTATCACCACGGACATACTATTATGTTTTCTCTAGTTAATAAATCTCACAAATAGAACTCAGAAGTGTTTGTTTTGCTCCCTGTTTAATACCTGAACTGAGAAGGGCATGACACACAAGTAGGAGCTCAAGAAACATTTACTGAATGAGAGACAAATAGCAGCTGCTAATTTTCCTATCAAGAGCTGACTTAAAAAGTGTACTCAAGCCTCAGTTTTATCTACATACATTGGAAAGGGAAGTGTGAATGTGCAGACAAGTTTTTGACAATATTCACATAAAGCCACTGGAACCAGGGGAAGTTAATGAGCTTGTCAAGGTAACATCTGTGTGTGACATCCCTAGGACCACAGGATGTGGTTCAGTTATGAAGTGAGAGCAGAAACGGCAGGCCATATGATCTAGCAGCCCTGCTCCTGGGCCTGTATCTGGAAACAACTGTAATTTAGATGGACACATGTACCCCTATGTTCACAGCAACACTGTTCACAATGGCCAAGATATGGAGACAACCTAAATGTCCACTGACAGATGACCACATAAAGAAGATGTGGTGAATAAATGCAACAGAACAGCACTCGGCCCCAAAAAAGGAATGAAATGATGCCATCTGCAGTGACATGCAGGCAACGAGATTATCATACCATGTAAAGTAAGTCAGAAAGAGACAAATACCATATAATATCATGTGTACGTGGAATGCCACTTGTTATTGACACAAATAAACCTGTCTACAAAACAGAAACAGACTCCCTGACACAGAGATCAGACTTGTGGTTGCCAAGGGTGGGGGGGCATGGATGGACTGGGAGTTTGGGGTTAGTTGATACAAACTGTGACATATAGAATGGGTGGACAACCAGGTCCTATATAGTATAGGGAACTATATTCAATATCCTGGGATGAACCATAATTGAAAAGAATATGAAAAAGAATGTGTATGTCCGTATAACTGAATTACTTTGCTGTACAGCTGAGATTACAGTGTAAATCAGCATGCTTCAATTAAAAAAAAAAAAGCAACAGAAATTGCAGGCCACTGTCTAGTAAGAGTATTGAGAACTACCACAGGCTGACAGAGCAAAGCATAAATCCTTCAGGTCTGACTCTCTCCACGCCCACCCCTTCCATCTTCTCCTGGCCTCCAGAAGCCTTGATCTAGGCAAGAACTCTTTTCTCCTTAGGTTTTTGTATCTCTCCCTAGACTTGATTCCTTTGTTTTTGCAATTCATGTGACAGGTACCATGCCACTAATATATTCTGATTTTTCCACGTAAAAATAGACTTGGCTTTTAAAAATTCCAATTCTAGTATTATGTGGGAAGAACTCTAATTGGCTCAAATTGGACCAGTTGGCTACCTTGGAAGAGTAATAAGCTCATTCGAGGGAGAGTCACATTGTGTTAACATTAGGATAATTAAATAATTTAGCATCCAAATTGAGTTTTAAAATACTTAACTACTTTTTGAAATAATGTTTACCAGTCCACAAATTGGTTTTATTATAATGGCATGCCCTTAAAAAATAATCTCATTCAAAATTATCCAAAGAAGTAAATACTCTCCTGATATGACTTATATGTCTACAGTAAAGCAAAAAGGAAAATGGAATTTTATGTCAGTTATTTACATTAAAAAATGGCCATGTGGCTTTAGGCTCCAGTAATTATGTCTTGGTCCATGGGATTTTCCAGGGAGGAATACTGGAGTGGGTTGCCATTTCCTTCTCCAGGGGATCTTCCCTACCCAGGAATTGAACCCAGGTCTCCCACATTGCAGGCGGACACTACCAGCTGAGCCACCAGGGAAGCCCAATTATAGGCACTTGACTGAGCGACTTCACTTTCCCTTTTCACTCTCATGCATTGGAGAAGGAAATGGCAACCCACTCCAGCTTTCTTGCCTGGAGAGTCCCAGGGACCGGGGAGCCTGGTGGGCTGCCGTCTTTGGGATCGCACAGAGTTGGACACAACGGAAGGGACTTAGCAGCAGCAGCAGCAGTAAATAACTGCTGGATAAGAGATGAAGAAGAGTTAACTTTCAGTGAGCTTTTATTACTTTGAGCTGCTAACTGGAGAACTCAACAATTGCTATCAAATCTTCTATTTGAATAAGTCTGGATTCCAACACCCACTCAGCTGTAAAGTCTACTTTGAGAATTTGTCAACATTTCAGAAATCCTTGGAAGACAGAGAATAGATTTTGAAAGGTTCCCTATAACCAACGTGAGAGGCAGGGCTTCTTGATACCACAGCTAAATGTTTATCTTGTCTTCAAATGCTTTTTGTAGACTTCCATCCTGCAAACTACTGGATAACTTAACCTTCCTAAAAAGGCCATCACCACCATCTTCCCCACTTACAATTTTGTTTTGCTCTAAAGGAACTCCGGGAGTTGATGATGGACAGGGAGGCCTGGCGTGCTGTGATTCATGGGGTCGCAAAGAGTCGGACACGACTGAGCCACTGAACTGAAAGAGGATCCCACTGGAATCAATCATCTTTACTGATGATCTCAAATGATGCAAATATAGAGGACCACTTATACTATGCCATTTAATAAACAGGGTCTGCTGCTACTGCTACTGCTAAGTCACTTCAGTCGTGTCCGACTCTGTGTGACCCCATCCCTGGGATTCTCCAGGCAAGAATACTGGAGTGGGTTGCCATTTCCTTCTCCAATGCATGAAAGAGAAAAGTGAAAGTGAAGTCACTCAGTCTGTCCGACTGTTAGCGACCCTATGGACTGCAGCCCACCAGGCTACTCTGTCCATTGGATTTTCCAGGCAAGAGTACTGGGGTGGGGTGCCATTGCCTTCCCCCTGACAATGAAACAAATACATGACTCTAGAGTGAATCCTGTACTGAGTTAGGGAAACGTTCTATAAAGCACTATTATATTATCTGACAAAGTTAGAACACAACAGTAGATTCGGGTATTGTGTGACCACCAGGCTACTCCGTCCATTGGATTTTCCAGGCAAGAGTACTGGGGTGGGGTGCCATTGCCTTCCCCCTGACAATGAAACAAATACATGACTCTAGAGTGAATCCCGTACTGAGTTAGGGAAACGTTCTATAAAGCACTATTATATTATCTGACAAAGTTAGAACACAACAGTAGATTCGGGTATTGTGTGTGCAGGCTAAGTCGTTTCAGTCATGTCCACTCTTTGTGACCCTATGGACTGTAGCCCGCCAGGCTACATGTATTCTCCAGGCAAGAATACTGGAGTGGGTTTCCATGCCCTCCTCCAGGGGATCTTCCCCACCCAGGGACTGGACCCAGTACATTTCCTGCATTGGCAGGCAGGTTCTTTACCACTGGTACCACCTGGGAAGCTCAAGTATTGTTCCCATTTATAAAATTAGTAACTACTGTAGTTATCCAAGATAATATCCCTAATCTTGGGAAATATACACTGTAATTTTACAGTAAAGAGCCATTTATGGATAGTTTACTCACAAATCAGAAAAAAAATAAAAGGTGGAGGGGGAGAGAGAGAATAACAAAGCCAGAGCAGCAAAATATGAACAAATTAATTTGGGAAAGCATATAGGTATAGGTGTTAACTTATAACAGTTTTATTGTGGTAACTTTTTGTAAGTTCAAAATCATTTCCAACTTAGAAGTTTAAAAAGTATTTGACTACAATAATGATACACCAAAGCACAGCATTTCCTTTAGATCTATACTGCTGAAGCTACTATCGTAAAAACTTTTAGTTTCTCTTTTGCTTTTCTAGAGATAGTTTTCAATTTTGATCATCTTTCTGATTTACTCGTGTGCTAAATATCTAGAAATCTATTCACTGCCTGCGCCTTTCAAATTATAAAGTGGAGGTCACCAAACCCATCTTGGCTTACTTTAATGCAGCGCTTCATAGTGATACTTCATTAACAAGTGGGAAATCTTATACAGACAACAAACCGAGTGACTCAACTATTATAAACAAGGACCGTCTAGAATAAGCTGAATGTAGAGATACTGCAATTAACAGGAAGGCTCCTGTGAAAACCATGGAGATAGAACTAGAGGAAAGTGATTCCTCCAACAGGGATGATGTGAGACAATCCCAAATATTTCACTTCAGATGATGAAGGTAGGGAAGGCATTAAAGGTTAAAACGTCAGTGCCAAGCAGTCCCCCTCCGGAAAACAGTTTTAAAAATAGAGTTATGCCATTTAGACAGTTGAGGGTCAGTAGAGATTAATACTTGAAACATCTGCTGGCAGTTTATATGCATTCTTTTTAGAAGCAGTAAAAATATTATGTTACACTGTCAGAAACAGATGAAAGATGACAGTTTATAGTTTGTTGTTACCACTGGTGTAATCCCTTCATATTTCTATCTCAGTGACATTCAGTTTCATTTCTTTCTTTCTTTTTTTTTCTCTTGTGAAGTTGTAGAAGCTAAATAAGCTGTCATGTGTCAAATATAGAGAAGTCTTTATTTCTTCTTCTGGAGAGATGAAAGATTACTTAGGATACACTCTCATTATATATTGTAAAATTGTAGAGTTTTGCCTTCAATTTTGCAATGGTTAAAGTAGCACCTTACGTCAGTTTGTTCCCAGTCAAACCAAAGAATTTTAGGATAGCTGTTACCCTCTAGGAACAGTCTGTCTAGAATGGTGTCACCTGCCTAATGAATAGATAATTATGATACATATCAGAAAGGTGGTCTATTTGTATTTTGTAGCCCCAGGATGAATAGATATCAGCACCTCTCGCCTCCCTCCTCATTAATTTCAATCATTTTTAGTGCTTTCGCTGTACCAGACACTGCAGTAAGTTTTACGTCTATTTTCACGTTTTATTATCCTTTCCCAAAACTGTGGGGGTAGGTATCACTTCCATTTAATAGAAGAGAAAAATGACACTGAATTGTGAAACATTTACTTTACAGGTAATTAATGAGAACAAAATGTTGGCAGAACCAGAGTTGATCTAAAGGTCTGACTCTCAAGTCCTAGGCTTAAAAACCACAGTAATGTTCTACCTTCCAATGACTCATGACTTTGATTCCTGGATGAGCAATTTCCTTTTAAAAAATGCATTTAAAGGGGCTGCATTTGCCCTTTGCCAGTATCTGGAATACATTTCCAGACACCTTACAGGTGTCTTTCAGGTGTGTGTTAACTGTCCTGATTCCAGCAAGTCCACCTGTTCTCCCAATTTGAATAAATACTTAGAAGCCTTACTTTACTAGAAATGGGTTTATTTCTAATGCATTCTACTCTTGAAAAATTCTGAATTTAAGAATGACTTTACAGTGTATTAAGTTCAAATGTGTCTCTGTAACTAATTTCTAACCATCTGTCCATCAGTTCAGTTCAGTCGCTCAGCTGTGTCCGACTCTTTGCGACCCCATGAACTGCAGCACGCCATGCCTCCCTGTCCATCACCAACTCCCGGAGTTCACTCAGATTCACGTCCATCGAGTCAGTGATGCCATCCAGCCATCTCATCCTCTGTTATCCCCTTCTCCTCCTGCCCCCAATCCCCCCCAGCATCAGAGTCCTTTCCAATGAGTCAACTCTTTGCATGAGGTGGCCAAAGTACTGGAGTTTCAGCTTTAGCATCATTCCTTCCAAAGAACACCTAGGGCTGATCTCCTTCAGAATGGAATGGTTGGATCTCCTTGCAGTCCAAGGGACTCTCAAGAGTCTTCTCCAACACCACAGTTCAAAAGCATCGATTCTTCGGCGCTCAGCCTTCTTCACAGTCCAGCTCTCACATCCATGCATGACCGCTGGAAAATCCATAGCCTTGACTAGATGGGCCTTTGTTGGCAAAGTAATGTCTCTGCTTTTGAATATGCTATCTAGGTTAATCATAACTTTTCTTCCAAGGAGTAAGCATCTTTTAATTTCATGGCTGCAGTCACCATCTGCAGTGATTTAGGAGCCCCCCAAAATAAAGTCTGACACTGTTTCCACTGTTTCCCATCT
>SJYX01019253.1:379330-433008 GCA_006410675.1 Oreotragus oreotragus
TGACCCCATAGACGGCAGCCCACCAGGCTCCCCCATCCCTGGGATTCTCCAGGCAAGAACACTGGAGTGGGTTGCCATTTCCTTCTCCAATGTATGAAAGTGAAAAGTGAAAATGAAGTCACTCAGTCATGTCTGCCCCTCAGCGACCCCATGGACTGCAGCCTTCCAGGCTCCTCCATCCATGGGATTTTCCAGGCAAGAGTACTGGAGTGGGGTGCCATTGTGGGTCAAATGGGATGAGAACTGAGAACTGTTGTATGATTTAGCAGTGTGGGTATCTTTGGCAAAATAAGAGCAGTTATATGGCTTGATGGGGGCAAAATACTTAGGATGTGGGCTTAAGAAAAACTAAAAGAAATTGGAGATATCTAGTGCAAAGAAATAATTAAAGTTTATTACAACAGTAAAGGTTCTCCAGGCAAGATTACTGGAGTGGATTGCCATGCCCTCCTCCAGGGGATCTTTCTGACCCAGGGATCGAACCCATGTCTCTTAGGTCTCCTGCATTGTTCTTCACCACTGGTACCATGTTGGAAGCCATAACGATAAAGAGAAATGTAGTTAAAATGTAAAGCTATAGAATGTGCTCAAATTTAAGCTGTCACAACTTAAAACTGTTAAAAGTTAAAACTTTTTAAAGTTTCAATTAAAATTAAAGCTAATTTAAACAAATTAATTTGAACAAATTAAAACCAATAACCTATAACTGTTAGGTTATTCTATATAAGCTTCATGGTCACCAAAAACCAAAAAGCTATGATAGATGAAAGGTAATGAGAAAGGAATCTAAGCATACCATTAAAGAAAAGAATCAAACCACAATGCAAGAGAGTAAGAGAAAGGAAAAGGAAAAGAGAACTAAAAAAGTCAGAAAACAGTTAATGAAATGGCACTGACTATGTAACTATGAGTAATTACTTGAAATGGACTAAATTATCCAATCAGAAGACACTGAAGGGTGGAATGGATCAGAAAGCAAGGTATAGAACAACATATATGCTGATATATGACGAGATTGACTTCAGATGCCAGATATACACAAACTGAAAGTAAACAGATTGAAAAAAGATGTTCCATGCAAATGGAAAACAAAGGAAATGTGAGTAGCTATTATTGTATCTACTTTTGCTTTATTGACTACGCCAAAGGCTTTGACTGTGTGGATCACAACAAACTCTGGAAAATTCCTCAAAAGATGGGAATACCAGAGCACTTGACCTGTCTCCTGAGAAATCTGTATGCAGGTCAAGAAGCAACAGTTAGAATTGGACACGGAACAACAGACTGGTTCCAAATAGGAAAAGGAGTACAAGGCTGTATATTGTCACCTTGCTTATTTAACTTACATGCAGAGTACATCGTGAGAAACGCTGGGCTGGAAGAAGCAGAAGCTGAAATCAAGATTGCCAGGAGAAATATCAATAACCTCTGATATGCAGATGATACCATCCTTATGGCAGAAAGTGAAGAACTAAAGAGCCTCTTGATGAAAGTGAAAGAGGAGAGTGAAAAAGTTGGCTTAAAGCTCATTCTACTTTTGTGTTACTTTTACCTGTTTTCTGCACATCTTTATTTTTTCTCTAAGAAAAGGTTTATAGGAAGATGGTAATAACCAAAATCAATTCATTAATTCAGTTCCTTTATGAGGGCTTACAGTAACACCTTATATTCAATGAAAGCTAATTTTCCTCTGTATTCAATCTCTCCTTTTACTTCTTGATAATATTACTATTCTCTAGGACTTCCTACCTTAATTGGCTCCCCTGTCTGTTTTCTTTTCCTGTGTATGTTTTCCTAAACCATTTCATATGAGAATCCCATTTTTAAAGATGTTTAATAGTGACAGATTTTATTTTCTTGGGCTCCAAAACCACTACAGACAGTGAGTACACCACAAAATTAAAAGATGCTGCTCCTTGGGAAAAAAGCTATGACAAACTTGGACAACATATCAAAAAGCAGAGACATCACTTTGTCATCAAAGGTCCGTATAGTCAAAGCTATTGTTTTTCCAGTAGTCATGTATGGATGTGAGAGTTGGACTATAAAGAAAGCTGAGCACCGAAGAACTGATGCTTTTGAATTGTAGTGTTGGAGAAGACTCTTGAGAGTCCTTTGGATTGCAAGGAGATCCAACCGTCCATCCTAAAGAAAATCAATGCTGAATATTTATTGGAAGGATTGATGCTGAAGCTGAAACTCCCATATTTCACTTGATGTGAAGAACTGACTCATTTGAAAAGACCCTGATGCTGGGAAGGATTGAAGATGGGAAGAGAAGGGGATGACAGAGGATGAGATGGTTGGATGGCATCACTGACTCGATGGACATGAGTTTGAGTAGGTTCTAGGAATTGTGATGGGCAAGGAAGCCTGCCGTTCTGTAGTCCATGGGGTCACAAAGAGCTGGAGGCGACTGAGCAGACTGACTGAGTCTTCTATCTGTCAAAATAGACTTTGTTTTCTCTTTTTGACTTACTTCACTCTGTATACTAGGCTCTAGGTTCATCTACCTCATTAGAACTTACTCAAATGTGTTCCTTTTTATGACTAATATTCCATTGTATATATTACCAAAACTATTGTATACTAATGCATATATATGGATGAAATTATTTGCAGGGCAGCAATGGAGACACAGTCGTAGAGAACAGACTTGTGGTCATAGAGAGGGTAAGGAAGGAGAGAGTGGGATGTATGGAGAGAGTAACATGGAAACTTACACTACCATATGTAAAACAGATAGCCAATAGGAATTTGCTGTATGACTCAGGGAAATCAAACTGGGCCTCTGTAACAACCTAAAGGAACTCAAAGGGCTCTGTAAAAACCTAGAGGGGGTGAGAGGGAGGTTCAAGAGGGAGGGGACATATGCATACCTATGGCTAATTCATGTTGATGCTTGGCAGAAACCAACACAATATTGTACAGCAATTATCCTTCAATTAAAAAGAAAGTTAAAAGGTTCTTAAGAATGTTTCTAGGAAAAAAAGGAAATAGAAAAAAGTATAAACTTTGAACAAAGACTGTATTGAGAGACAAAGAAGAGCTTTACATAATGATAAAGGGATTAATCCAACAAGAGGACATAATATTTATAAGTATTTATGCATCCAAACAATTGATGCTGAAGCAGAAGCTTCAATACTTTGGCCACCTGATGCAAAGAACTGACTCATTGGAAAAGACCCTGATGCTGGGAAAGATTGAAGGCAGAAATTACAATATGCCAACGTGAAAGCAGATATTTTTACCAGGTAGAAGAGACACTTCTATGCAGCAATAGTGTTAGCAGTTCACAACTCACTTGGCCTACCAGCTTTGAAACTATCATTCTAAACAAACTATTTAATTTGGAGGTCACATATTTCATTTTGCCTATAAAGTGAGATTATTATTTTCATTTTAAATTAGTTTGATTCTGCCTAGTTCAATTCACATAAATACAACTTGCAGTGTAGTTAAGTTTGCCAAAAGCTTGAAAAGGAGAGTAGGCTAAAGAACTTGAACTTTTTTTCTGAAAGTACTGACTTATTTTCAGTAGAAGAAAGACATGGTGAAATTTATGTTTCAAAGAGCTCTCTCTGGTACCAGTATAGAAAATAGATTTGATGAGATATTAATAAATTTGGACAGAGGCCAGAAAACAGCTGCAGAAACAATTTTAACAAGTTAAGAGTTGATGAGGCTACAAACTAAGGCAGTGGCTGTAGGCATGATTCAAGAGAGATTAGGCAGCATTTTTTAGCTGATTAGTTGTGAGTCAAATGGTAAAAGGAGGAACTGAGGATGACTTCAAAGTTTCTGGGCAATGTGTTGAGTGATTACCTCATTAAGAAAACAGAATGAAAGACAAGTCTTGAGTAGAAAATTATTAAATCAGTTTTGCAAATCTAAGAGATAAGTATCACGGAAGTCAAAAAGCAAAGGAACTTCAACCAGAAGCAGTTGGTTGGAGTCAGAAGCTGTAGAGTCCATAATTTAGATACAAGCTTAAACTTGTTCATTGAATTTGGCAATTAGAAATTTTTGATATCAGTTGAACAGTTTAGGGAAAGTGGAGAAAGGGAAGGCAAGTGGACAAAGATCTAGAACAGAATGGGATGAAAAAAAAGTAAAGACATTGAATATAAACTGTTCTTTTAGGAAGTTTAAAGAGAGAGGGTGGCAGTTACTGGGGGATATATAACTTGCAAATTACAACTTCTGGCTCCAGATCCATAGTCCCAACTGTAGGATGTACTAATGAATTACCTTCTCAAGTATGTCCAAATAACCTGTCCCAAACTGAAACCTGGGCTTCCCAGGTGGCAGAGTGGTAAAGAACATGCCTATCAATGCAGGAGACAGAGATGCGGGTTTAATCCTTGGGTTGAAGATTCCCTGGAGTTGGAAATGCAACCTGCTCCAATATTCTTGCCTGGAAAATTCCAAGGACAGAGGAGCCTGGGAGGAGTCCATAAAGTTGCAAAGAGTTGGACACGAACGACCTACCCAGCGAAACTGAAACCTGGGAATTCTTCTCAATTCCTTTGTTTAACCTTCTCCTGTCTCAAAAATACCACAGATTTTAACTCAGAAATGTGCCTAGAATTTGATATCTCCTCTCCATCTCCACCAGCACTATTTTAAATCTAGCCTTTGTCACTTCTCATATCTTCTATTTTAATTTCCTCTCTTTGTTTTTCTTCCTTTCAGACTCTCCCTCACTCCACTGTCTAGCCAGTTATTTCCCACAGGGCCAAAATTTCCCCTCCCTTTTTTGCCTGCCAAACCCTTCTTCACGGTTTATCCTTTAAGTCACAGCTCAAACATTTCCTCCAGGAAAACTGACTCCTCCACACTTAGCTAATCCTTCTCTCATCAGTGCCCACAACCCCCTCCCTGTGTTCATGCTTCTAAAATAGGAAATGGCAATCCACTCCAGTATTCTTGCCTGGAGAATCCCATGGACGGAGAAGCCTAGTAGGTTACAGTTCACGGGGTCGCAAAGAGTCGGACACGACTGAGCGACTTCACCTTCACCTTCACCCTGAATTAAGATTACTTTGATTACAAATAGGTCTACCCATCTTCAATCTGAGTTTATTTAAGACAATGAGATGCATTCTGGATTTTTAATCTTCAACACCGGGAAAGAGTTTATCACACAGTAGGAGCTCAAAAAATGTTAAATAAACGTTTGCTATGATAAAACTTGTTGCCATGACAACACTGTGTAAAGAGACTGGTCGAAATTTATTTTCTATCTTAAAACTCTACCTCTGGTTAGAGTTACTTCCCTGGTGGTCCAGTGGTTAAGAATCCACCTTGCAATGCAGGGGACATGGGTTTGATTCCTGGTCAGGGAATTAAGATCCCACAGACTGCATAGCAACAAAATCCACGTGCCACAATTGCCGATTCCATGCTTCAGAGTCCGAAGCAACTAAGACCTGACACAGCCAAAAAAACAAAAAACCTAAATTCCATCCGAAAGCCACTAAGAAAGGGAAAGAATAGGGAAGTCTGAAGACAGATTTTTAAAAATAGAATTTCTCAAATATTCCTCTTCTTTTTTTCTCTAGTATTAATAGTTTTACTTTCTCTTTTATTTCATGCAAGCGTTTATTTTGAATTCTTTATTTTCTTAGCACTTTTTTTTTGTTAGATCTTAAAACATCTAGATTACAAGTATTGTGTTCCTCTTCCGCTCCCACTGCCCTCAATTTTCCTCTTTTCCTTTCTCATCCATGTTCCTTTGCTTTCTTTAATCTACAAAAATTATAGGTCCCATCAGATAAAAATGCTTTGAATATTTCAGGCTAAGATTCTGAGATTATTAACTTTTTCCTTTTAAAGAGTTATAAACTACTCCAGACAGATTCTTCCAGGAATATGCAGGGATAATTGATTCTTTGTTTCAGTAAAAAAATTTTAGTTATACAAGCCTTGGAAACTAGCCAGAGGCTAGTAAATGGTAGAAAATCATTCATCTATCATAAATGGTGATTAAACCACATATGTTCCAATCTTTTCTGGGGTAAGTCATTTAATTCTGAGGGTCTCAGTTTCCTCATTTGGACAAGAGAGTGTTGAATGGTCAATATTTGAGTTTTTTTTTCCCCCTAGTTCCAGCATTCTATGATTTTAGATTCTAGTTAAGGTGGCAGAGAAAGAGGCATTTATATGTGGCAAACATCCTAGTAACCACTTCCTCATAATTCAAAAACAATACATACCAATGGAATATTTATTATATAACCAGCTTTATTAAGCCAAGGGAATTTAAAAACATACTATCAGATTAAAAGTCAAAATGTCTTGAAATTGAAAAGCAATAATGATTATGTTTATCTTTGCTGTGGAATTCCAATTCTGTGGAATAGGTACGGGATGAAATGAGGAAGCATGTTACCTAACTAATTCCCTGAAATCGGGTAGGTAATCATCTCGACAGCAACAAGGTCAAAATAGAACTCTTCAGTTTATAAGTCATTTTGTCCTTCATGATTTTGCCATCTTAATGAAGGTAAGTATGTGGGCATGGTAGAGGTGGGGATTGGAAGAAGACTCAGATAAAAATTTAGGTAAATATTAAGTGATAAAAGGTGTACAGCGTATAATCAACTGTTAAATACAGACTCAAAGCNTTGTTTTTTATACTGAGCTTGCAGCAACACGGGTGGAGCCAGACATTGCTGAAGTGAGTGAAGTCAGAGGAAGGCAAATATTATGTCATATTGCTTATGCATGGGATCCAAAAAGAAAATGGTACAAATGGACTTGTTTTCAAAACAGATGGAGTCACAGATGTAGAAAGCCAACTTATGGTTACAAGGGGGAAGGGATAAATTGGGAGGCTGGGATTAACATACACACACTGTGCGTATTAGTCGCTCAGTCATGTCTGACTCTTTGCAACCCTATGGACTGCAGCCCGCAGGCTCCTCTGTCCATGGGATTCTCCAGGCACGAATACTGGAGGGGGTTGCCATGCTCTCCGCCAGGGGGTCTTCCCAACCCAGGGATAGAATCTGGGTCTCCTTCACTGCAGGCAGATACTTTACCATCAGAGTCACCGGGGGACATATACACACTACTACAGATAAAATGGAGAACTAATAAGGACCTACTATGCAGCACAGGGAGCTTACTCCATCCTCCAATGACCTAGGTGAGAGAAGAATCTGAAGGAGAGCGGGTGCATGTGTATAAATAACCGAAGATGTGTATAAGAGACAGGTTCAGTTTTGGAAAGTTATACTTTTCTAAGAATTTGTCCATTTCTTCCAAGTTGTCCATTTTATTGGCATATAGTTGCTGATAGTAGTCTCTTATGATCCTTTGTATTTCTGTATTGTCTGTTGTGATTTCTCCATTTTCATTTCTAATTTTGTTGATTTGATTCTTCTCCCTTTTTTTCTTGATGAGTCTGGCTAATGGTTTGTATATTTTATTTACCTTCCCAAAGAACCAGCTTTTAGCTTTGTTGATTTTTGCTATGGTCTCCTTTGTTTCTTTTACATTTATTTCTGCCATATTTTTTATGATTTCTTTCCTTTTACTAACCCTGGGGTTCTTAATTTCTCCTTTTTCTCATTGCTTAAGGTGTAGATTAGGTTATTTATTTGATTTTTCTCCTGTTTCTTGAGGTAGGCTTGTATTGCTGTGAACCTTCCCCTTAGCACTGCTTTTACTGAATCCCATAGGTTTTGGGTTGTTGTATTTTCACTCGCTTCTATGAATATTTTTCTTTCTTTTTTCATTTCTTCTGTGATGTGTTGGCTATTCAGAAGTGTGTTATTTAGCCTCCATATGTTTGTATTTTTAACAGATTTTTTTCCTGTAGTTGACATCTAATCTTACCACATTGTGATCAGAAAAGATGCTTGAGATGATTTCTTTTTTTTTTTTTTAATTTACCAAGGCTAGATTTATAGCCCAGGTTGTGATCTATCCTGAAGAAGGTTCCATGTACACTTGAGAAAAAGGTGAAATTCATTTTTTGGGGGTGAAATGTCCTGTAGATACCAATTAGGTCTAACTGGACCATTGTATCATTTAAGTTTGTGTTTCCTTGCTAATTTTCTGTTTACTTGATTTATCCATAGGTGTGAGTGGGGGTATTAAAGTCTCCCACTATTATTGTGTTACTGTTAACTTCCCCTTTCATACTGTTAGCATTTGCTTTACATATTGTGGTGCTCCTATGTTAGGTGCATATATATTTATAATTGTTATATCTTCTTCTTGGATTGATCCTTTGATTATTATGTAGTGTCCTTTTTTGTCCCCTTTCACAGCCTTTATTTCAAAGTCTATTTTATCTGATGTGAGTATTGCTACTCTTGCTTTCTTTTGTTATCCATTTATGTGAAATATCTTTTTCCAGCCCTTCACTTTCAGTCTGTATGTGTCCCTTGGTTTGAGGTGTGTCTCTTGTAGACAGCATATATAGGGGTCTTGTTTTTGTATCCATTCAGCCAGTCTTTGTCTTTTGACTGGGGCATTCAACCTATTTACATTTAAGGTAATTATTGATAAGTATGATCTTGTTGCCATTTACTTTGTTGTTTTGGGTTCGAGTTTATAAACCTTTTCTGTGTTTTCTGTCTAGAGAAAATCCTTTGGCATTTGTTGAACAGCTGGTTTGGTGGTGCTGAATTCTCTCAGCTTTTGCTTGTCTGTAAAGCTTTTGATTTCTCCATCATATTTGAATGAGATCCTTGCTGGGTACAGTAATCTGGGCTGTAGGTTTTTCTCTTTCATCACTTTAAGTATGTCCTGCCGTTCCCTTCGGGACTGGAGAGTTTCTGTAGAGATCAGCTCTTATCCTTATGGGAATCCCCTTGTATGTTATTTGTTGTTTTTCCCTTGCTGCTTTTAATATTTGTTCTTTGTGTTTGATCTTCGTTAATTTGATTAATATGTGTCTTGGGGTGTTTCACCTTGGGCTTACCCTGTTTGGGACTCTCTGGGTTTCTTGGACTTGGGTGGCTATTTCCTTCACCATTTTAGGGAAGTTTTCAACTATTAAGTATTTTCTCATGGCCTTTCTTTGTGTCTTCTTCTGGGACTCCTGTGATTCTAATGTTGGGGCATTTCACATTGTCCCATACGTCTCTGAGGTTGTCCTCATTTCTTTTAATTCTTTTTTTCTTTTTTCCTCTCTACTTCATTTATTTCCATCATTTCTCTTCCACCTCTCTTATCCTATCTTCTGCTTTAGTTATTATACTGTTGGTTCCTTCCAGAGTGCTTTTGATCTCAGTTATTGCAATATTCATTCATTATTGATTGGCTCATTTTTATTTCTTCTAGGTCCTTGTTAAATTTTTCTTGCATCTTCTCAATCCTTGTCTCCAGACTATCTGTAACTCCATGTTGTTTTCAAGATTTTGGATAATTTTTACTATCATTATTCTGAATTCTTTTTCAGGTAGACTCTCTATATCCTTATCTTTGGTTTGGTTTGGTGGGCTTTTATCATGTTCCTTTACCTGGTGAATATTTCTCTGCCCTTTCATCTTGTTTAGATTGCTGTGTTTAGGGTGGCCTTTCTGTATGCTGGAAGTTTGTGGTTCCTCTTTACTGTGGAGGTTCCTCCCTGTGGGTGTGGTTGGATGAGTGGCTTGTCAAGACTTCCTGGTTAGGAAAGCTTGTGTTAGTGTTCTGGTGGGTAGAGCTGGATCTCTTCTCTCTGGAGTGCAGTGAAGTGTCCAGTAGTGAGTTTTGAGATGTTTATGGGTTTGGTGTGGCTTTAGGCAGCCTGTATATTAAAGCTCAGGGCTATGTTCCTGTGTTGCTGGGGAATTTGCATGGTATATCTTGCTCTGGGACTTCTTGGCTCTTGGGTGGAGCTTGGTTTCAGTGTAGGTATGGAGGCTTTTGGATGAGCTCTTGTCGATTAATGTTCCCTGGAGTCAGGAGTTTTCTGGTGTTCTCAAGTTTTGGATTTAAGCCTCCTGCCTCTGGCTTTCAGTCTTATTCTTATAGTAGCCTCAAGATTTCTCCATCCATACAGCACTCATGAGAAAACATCTAGGTTAATGGTGAAAAGATTCTCCACAATGAGGGACACCCAGAGAGGTTCACAGAGTTATATGGAGAAGAGGGAGGAGGGAGATAGAGATGAACAGGAAAAGAGGGGGAATCAAAAGGGAAGAGAGCAATCTAGTCAGTAATAAATTCCCTATGTGCTCTCCACAGTCTGGAACACTCAGAGAGGTTCACGCAGTTCCATAGAGTGGAGAAGAGGGAGGAAGGAGACAGAGGTGACCAGGAGGAGAGGAGGGGGAGTCAAAAGGAGAGAGACAGATCTAGCCTGTGATCAGTTCCCCAAGTGTTCTGCACAGCCTGGAGCACCCAGAGAGTCACAGAGTTAAGCAGAGAGGAGATGGGGGAGAGAGAAGACAGAGGGGGCCTGGGGGAGGAAAAGGAGAGTTAAAAGGGGAGAGAGCAATCAAGCCAGTAATCACACTCCTATGTAAAAATGGGTACTGAAATTGGATTCTTAAAGGTACAAAATTGATAACAAATACCAAAAAGCAAAGATTAAAAATCTAGAGTCAAGGTTAAGACTCTCAAAAATACAATATTAAAAAAGGAATAACAAAAAGTATAAATATATATATATATATATATATATATGAAATTTGGTTTAAAAATCAGGTCTTTTTTTTTGCAAGGTAATAGGTTTTAAAATAAAAATTAAAGGAGTAATAAAGAACTTTAAAATTTTTTTAAATTAAAAAATGATAATAGTAAAATACATCTAGGAATTTCTCTGGAGCTGTTGAATGCAGTGTGGGATCAGTTCAGTTTCAGATAGTTCCTTGTTCCAGGTTATACTTCTTCTCAAGGTCTATAGGCCCCTTCCAATGTAGTCAATGCTAACGACAGAGTTTTAATCTGTTGCACCTGTCCCTTCCAAAGTAGTTCCCTCTTTTTTGTTTATTTTGGCTTCCTCTGTTTGCAAGTCTCTTCAGTGTCTTTCCGCCCTGACACAAGGGGGCAAAGGTGGTCACTTATTTAGGCTCACTTGTTCAGTCGTGCTGTAGGGAGGGAGGAACACTGCAAACAAAGATCACTGGCGTGTGTGGGGAGTGCTCGCAGTGTCTGGGCCACACTGGGCTTGCCCCTGCTCATGGCGTGTGTCCTTTCCCAGTCTATACACTGCTCAGGCTCCAGGTTGCTCTGCAGGGGAACTGTCTAAAGTGGGCCCTGGGTTGCGTGGACTTCCCAGGTCTAAGCCACTCGGGTTCAGGTTCTCGGGCACTCCACAAAGGCACAGACTCGGTTGGGCCTGTGTCTTGTGCCCTTCCCAGGTCCGAGCAGCTCAGGTGACCAGGTGGCTTGGTGAGCGCACTCTCCCCAGGTGGGGGGTGCATCTTGCTACCTCCCTCGTCCCAGCTGCTTGATGTCCGGGGTGCACAGCAGGAATCTCAGGTGTGCCGTGTGTCTCCTCTGGGGAGCTGATCTCTGACTGTGACCTTCCTGGCGGATATCAACCGCCCAGGATCCCAGGAAGACTGTTAGCAGCTGGGAGCCTGCTCGCAGTTTGGTAGAGGATGCCGTCTCTGGGCCGAGTTTGCCCCTCGCCCTCCAGCTCTGGCTGTCACCCTCCTGCCTTTGGCAGGGGATGGTTCGCAGCTGGCTAGCTCACCTCTGATATTCGCTCAGTCCTTTGTTTTGTGAGTGGGCCCGGCAGTGCTTTAGGTTAGAGCTTTTCGCAGGAAAGTTCTCTCTCTCTTTTTTTTCCTCTCTCTCTGGCTGTGCCACAGTTTGGGTTGCTACCTCACGTTAGCTTCCTCAGACTGTCCTCAGGGCATGCAGGCCCGGTCTTGACCCTAAGCAATGCACCCTGCGCCTCCCTGCTGGTGGTGGAGGCGAGCGTCTGGGCTACTTCTCTGCTGGGAATTGCGGTTAGGCACGTAATCTGTGGGTTTTATTTATTTACTTTTTCCTCCCGGTTATGTTGCCCTCTGAGATTCCAAAACTCCCAACAGACCTGCCAGTGAGAGGGTTTCCTGGTGTTTGGAAACTTCTCCTCTTTTATGACTCTCTCCCTGGGACGGGTCTCCATCCCTCTCTCTTTTGTCTCTCTTTTTATCTTTTGTATTTTGTCCTACCTCCTTTTGAAGAAAATGGGCTGCCTTCGTGGGTGCCTGGTGGCCTCTGCCAGCGTTCAGAAGTTGTTTTGTGGTATTTGCTCAGTGTTCAAATGATCTTTCGATGAATTTGTGTGGGAGAAAGTGTCCTGTCCTATTCCTCCACCATCTTCCATGTATTCTGGACATGAGTTTGAGCAAGCTCTGGGAGTTTTTGATGGACGGGGAAGACTGGCGTGCTGCAACCACAGGGTCACAAAGAGCTGGACATGACTGAGCAACTAAACTGAACTGCACTGATGCATCTAAAGTAGAAGCACCTAAATACATAAAGCAAATATTAATAGATACGAAGTGAGAAATAAATAGCAATACCATAACAGTTGGGGATTTAATACACTATTTACAACAATGGATATTTCATCCAGACAGAAAATCAATAGGGAAGCACTGACCTTAAGATCATCTGGTCTGACTGTCATTTAACAGGCATATATGAAAGAGCCCATCTAAAAGCAGTAAAATAACACATTCTTATCAAGTGCACATTGAACTTTTTTGGGATAGATCAGGTGTTAGGCCTCAAAACAAATCCTTAAAAATTTAAAAAAACATTGCACCATATCACGCATATTTTCAGATCATAGTGGTATGAAAAATCATGTTTCATTTGTAAATGAAAAATCATTTACAAAAAAAACCCAGAAAATTCACAAACATATGGAGATTAAATGATATGCTACTGAAGAATGAATCAGTGAAGAAGAGAGAAATCAAAAGAATACATTTCCCCAAATGAAAATAGAACATACAAAACATATGGAATGCAGCAAAAACAAATCTAAGACAGAAGACTGTAGCAATAATTATCTTCCTCGAGAAACAAGAAAAATCTAAAAACATAAAACCTTAAATGTTATACTTCAAGGAATTAGGGGAGGGGGAAGAGCAAATGAAGCCCAAAGTTACTAGTAGGAAAGGAATAAAGATCAGAGTTGAAATAAATGAAACAGAGAATAAAATAACAAGGATGAATAAAACCAAGAGCTGGTTCTTTGAAAAGATAAAATTGACAAGCCTGTATCTAGAGACTCACCAGGAGGGAAAAAAAAAAAAGAGAGGACTGAAGAAATAAAAGAGGAAATATTATAATTACTATAGAAACAAAAAGGGTCATAGTAAATTTTTATGAACAAACTTGATGATCTAGAATAAATGGAAACATTATTAGAAACATACAATCTTCCAGACTGATCATAAAGAAATAGACCAATTACTAGTAACAAGCTTGAATGAATTAGTTATCAAAAATTTCCTAACAAAGTCTAAGGCCAGATGGTTTCATGATGAATTCTAATAAACATTTAAAGTGTTGATATCAACTCTTCTCTAACTCTATCAAAAAATAGAAGAGGAGGAAACACTTCCAAATTCATTTTACAAGGCCAGCATTACTTTGATACCACCGTCAGACAAGGACACTACAAGAAAATTACAGGCCAATATTAAAAATAAATATAGGTCCAGAAGTCACCAATAAAATATTAGGAAGCCAAATTCAGCAATACATTAAAAGGATCAGACAGCATGATTAAATGGTATTTATTCCAGGGATGCAAGGATGTTTGAACATCTTCAAATCAACATAGATACCACAAAAGCAGATGAAACCCACCTGATCATCTCAAACAGATACAGAAAAACTTGACAAAATTCAACATCAATTTATGATAAAGAATGTTTAACACAGTGAGTTTAGAGAAAAAATACCTCAACATAATGAAGTGTATATATGATAACTAATAACATAGTGAAAGCCTTTTTCTAAGATCAGGAACTAGTCAAGGATGCCAGCTCTCACCAGTCTTACTCTACTCAACATAGTATTGGAAGTCCTAGTCAAAGCAATTACTTAAGGTAAAGAAATGGCATCCAAATTGGAAAGGAAGAAGGAAAGCCACCACTGTTTGCAGATGACATGACATTATATATAGACACCCTAAAAACTTCACCCCAAAGCTGTTAAAATCAATAAAGAATTCAGCAAAATTGCAAGGTATAAACTCAACATACATCAATCTGTTCTTCTAAATAATAACAAATTATCAGAGAAATTAAGAAAACAATCCCATTTACAGTTACATCAAAGAGAAGAAAATACCTAGGAATCCATTTAATGGAAGACGTGAACAGCCTGTACACTGAACACTATGCTACACTGAT
The DNA here is from genome assembly GCA_006410675.1 of Oreotragus oreotragus. Taxonomy (NCBI): domain Eukaryota; kingdom Metazoa; phylum Chordata; class Mammalia; order Artiodactyla; family Bovidae; genus Oreotragus; species Oreotragus oreotragus. The sequence goes on from SJYX01019253.1 coordinate 393,646, forward strand.
GAAAGAAACTGCGGAGAGACACAAATAATTGATAAGATGCATGCTCATGGATTGGAAGATAAGATGCATGCTCATGGATTGGAAAATAAGATGCATGCTCATGGATTGGAAGAATTAATATTTTTAAAAATGTTCCTAGTACCCAGAACAGTCCACAGAATCAGTACAATCCCTATCAAAATTCCAATTGCATTTTTCACAGGAAGAGAATAAACAATCCTTAAATTTGTATGGAACCAGAAAAGGCTGAATAGCCAAAGTAACCTTGAGAAAGAGATACAAAGCTAGATCACGTTTCCTGTTTTCATACTATATTACAAAGCCATAGTAATCAAAACTATATGGTACCAGCCTAAAAATAGACACAGATCAAAGCAACACAATAGAGCACCCCCAAATAAATCCATGTATATATGGATAAAAAAGATGTATATACAGAGAATGAAATACTACTAAGTCACAAAGAAGAAGGAAATCTTACCATTTAGGACAATATGGATGGATTTAAAGACATTACGTTAAGTGAAATAAGTCAAAGAAGGCCCAATATTGTATAACCTCACTTATATGAGGACTCCAAAAAACACAAAAACAAGGTCATAGAGAATGTAACAGTGGCTGCTTAACGAGGGGCAGATAGAGGTAGGAAATATAGGTACAAGGGGAAAAAGGTATAAGCTTGCAGGTATAAAGAATTCATGGGGATGAAATGTACCGCATGGTGACAGCACTTTATGACAAATACGACAAATACTGCATATTTGAAAGCTGCTGAGAGAATACTACTACTACTACCTTAAAAATTCTTATCAGAAGAAAAAAATATTTGTAGTCTTTATGGTAACAGATGTTTAATGAGACTGTGAGCACTTTACAATGTCTACAAATGGTGAATCATTATGTTGTACGCCCGACACTAGTATTTCATGTGTCAGTTATAGCTTACAGGGGGGAAAAAAGAAATCAGAGCTATCTAGTACAAAGAATTGTGTGTGTGTGTGTGTGAAGGGAAGGAGAGAAATGGAGTGACGGCTGCCAACAGGTGGGGAGTGAGGTTTATAGAGAGATGTTTCTAATGGAAAAAATAACACATGTGATTGCTACTGGTAATAATTCAGTAGAGGAAGAAAAACCTACTGATTGCTGCAGCCATCCTCTTGAATTGATGAGAAGGGATGGGAGGTCCATAAGTTTTGGACTGGTCTGATCAAGGAGTGGGGACACTTGAGCCACATTTGTGCGAATGACCACAGAAGATGTGAGTGCAGGTGTCAGTAGGTGGGAGAGTTCTTTTCTCACCATCCTCTGCAATAATGATCACTTTCTCTGATCATGAAAATCCTTGGGTCTGTGTATTCTTTCTGACCAGTACTATGGGGTCACACAGAGTCAGACACGACTGAAGTGACTTTGCAGCAGCAGTACTACCAATATTATCCTTAGAAATAAAATTAATTTATTGTACAAGTCATCTTCTTTCATCAGTAGGCTGTAGGTGTACCCATATTTTCTCTATGAGAAAAATGCACACTATCTTTGATGGTCATTTCCCTTGAAACACACAAGCCCCCTTTGTCCTTATTTACAAGTTTATGACAATTTTCTAGATGGTTTAGTTATCCAAAATATGACCAGCTAATAAACAGAATGTTACAGTGCCATTATTTGTATGTTAGTGAAGTGAAAGTCGCTCAGTTGTGTCTGACTCTTTGTGACCCCACAGACTATCCAGTCCATGGAATTCTCCAGGCCAGAATACTGNAGTTTATGACAATTTTCTAGATGGTTTAGTTATCCAAAATATGACCAGCTAATAAACAGAATGTTACAGTGCCATTATTTGTATGTTAGTGAAGTGAAAGTCGCTCAGTTGTGTCTGACTCTTTGTGACCCCACAGACTATCCAGTCCATGGAATTCTCCAGGCCAGAATACTGGAGTGGGTAGCCTTTCCCTTCTCCAGGGAATCTTTCCAACCTAGGGATCAAACCCAGGTCTCCCGCATTGCAAGCAGATTCTTTATCAGCTGAGCCATAAGGAAAGCCCATTATGTGTATAGTGCTGTGTGGTTCACATATTTTTATATATTTTATTTATCTTAAAAAATATGAAGATTAAATAGATGAAATTAATTTTTTTACTATTGCTGTTTTATAGAGTAGGAAACCAAAAAAGTAGCATGTCCAAGATACAAAACAAAAAGACACTAGAAGCTGGTGAATCCAGGATTCAAATCAGATAATCTGATTGCAAGAGTTACCAGGATATACTATGCTAGGGGCCAGAATCCCATAATTCCCATTTACTTGTAAACATATTCTAATTTTAAAGTAAGTTTTCTGATTCAGGGAGGAAAAGCACCAGTTATTTACAACAGTAAGTTTTAGCTTTTAACAAGTTTACCAAAAATTTGTGAAATAAAAACACCACCAACAGAGTTATATGTGGTAAATTTTAGTAGATTTTTTTTGTCCGAAAGGCAGTGCGTGTGTTTAAGACGCTTTTGCTGTTTTTGCTGTGTCAAAATCATCATAGGATGATTACTGTTACAGTAGTCTTCAGGAATATTTTACCAGTGAATCCTAACAGTGTTCTGATGACAGAGATGACATTTACAAGGTAAAAACAAAGAGCAGATGTCAAGTAACTCTGTGGTAGAGTGGAATTTAGAAGCAGAGCCTTAGTACATTGCCCTGAGTCCAGTCATGGAAAATGAAGCATGTTCTCCTGAAACTGCAGCTGAAACTGTGAATTCCTCACAACACAGTGTGTTCACTGCCAAACCAAAGAGATCAGAATTCTTCGTTTCAGAGCACAGTGGTAAACTCCGCAGGCTCCAGATTTTGTGTCACAGTCTTTTTCTAACTTCCTTCAACCCTGAGCTGCGGGAATGATCATCAAATTACTTACAATGAGTTATTTGACTCTTTAAGGCCAAAAGCAAAAATAAGATGAAATTTATGGTCATTTTTCTTCCACTAAAATTAAGTACCTGATTTATTAGGTAAAAGGGAATTTAATATGTATATTTAAACAACAGATCATTAGCACTTCATTTTTTAAGATCTTTTACAACAGGGCAGGGTTGAGAGATGATTTTTGCTCCTTGTTTTTAAAATGACTGCATGGTCATTTTTTATTTCTCTTTAAGTCATCTGGAAGCCAGGCACTTCTGACCTCTGTGTCTTTTTTTCCTTCGCCACAGAAACCTGGTTTGACGTATCACAAGTGTTGTATAGCTCATTTACACTGCAGAAAGGAACCAAGGAACTGGTGAATTGTAGCTGCTTTTAAAAAAGAGTTGAAAAAAATCAATAATAAATTATCTTCCTATACAGCCATTTAGGCTTTTTGCACGTCCCCTCTGACATGTAGATGTAGTTATAAATTGATTTAGTTGGGGACCGTAAAGAACCTCACTTGCTCTGGACTGCCTGTGAATGTACATTAGTGAAATAAAAATAACCGACCTTGTCAGAGGGGCATTTCTAGGAGCTGGCAAACCCAGCAAGTTATTTTTATAGTTTAATGAGCTAGGCCCTGGCTTCCACGGGGAGACACAGCAAGTGGAGTGCTTCATAATTTACTGCTGTAAAATGATCAGGATTCATGTTGTCTATAAAACATGAAAAACATTCTTCATTCCTTACCAATTAGATCATAGTTACAACTCACAGTTCCTTTGAGCTTAAAAGAAAAAATTTAACTGCTAGACATAAATGAATGTTGTGGTTAAATTAAACCCTTCAACAGCCCAAACAGGCTTGAAAGAAATGCCTTCTGGATGTTATTAACACACATATTTAAGTGCTATTTTAAAATTTTAACTGCAAGCCATAGCAAGCACAAATGTTTAGAGTAGCTATTTTGACATCATAGCATTACTTTCACATTTTCATCTTCACTAATTCTTTCCATTAATTATTTCACCTTTTATTAAACAAATTTTTTTCAGATATAGGACACTTGTTTTATGAGAATGACGGTGTTTGAAGAAGCAACAATAACGGCAATGTAACTGTGGAGTAGAAAGATCTATACATTTATTACATCAACAGGATCATATGAGTCATTTTCCATGAGTATTCTAAAATTTCCAAGAAACGAGAATTTGAACTCAACTTTTTAAAGGTTTAGAATTATTTAAAAATATATTCTTGAAAACAAACAAACAAAAAAACAAACAAAAAACCTTGAAACATAACCGCAAGGAAAGCAATAAAATTGCTAATTTCTATCCTGAGTTCAACTAGTGGGCTACTTGGTGCATGCATGCTCAGTTGCTTCAGTCATGTCCCACCCTCTGCAACCCTATGGCCTGGAGCCCACCAGGCTCCTCTGTCCATGGGATTCTCTAGGCAAGAATACTGGGACCTCCTCCAGGGGATCTTCCTGACCTAGGGACTGAACCCGTGTCTCTTATGTCTCCTGCATGACAGGCACTTTCTTTACCACTGGCGCCACCTGGGAAGCCCCTGGACCACTCAGAAGTGTATCAGTTTTGAAACATTTCAGAATTTCCGATGTATTTTCATTAACTTCAAGTTTAGTAACACTGAGGCTTAGAACAGACTTTATGATTTTATTCCTTGGAAGTGTGGTCTATCTTGGTGAATGTTCCATAAGCTCATGAGAAGAATGTGTATTTTGCAGTGGAGGTTGTGGTGTTCTACAAATGGCAATAAGATCAGGTTTGTGATCATGTTTCAAATATTCTCTATCTGTATTAATTTTAATTTATTTGTTCTATCAGTTACTTGGGGTGGGGGGGGGGTTGGACATTTAACTTTCTCCCTTTTTTCTGTCTTCTGTTCCATGTACTTTGAAGCTCAGAACTAGGTGCATCCTGTAAGCCTGCAATGTTTTGTTGATGACCTTTTATCATGGAATGTTTCTCATTATCTCTCATGATCCTTTTTTCTGGAAGCCTGTATTATCTAATTTAAAATAATCACCACTGCCTTTTTTATACTTTGAGTTTGCATGGTTTATCTTTTTTCTGTTGTTTTACTTTCAAACTTTGTGNGTAAGCCTGCAATGTTTTGTTGATGACCTTTTATCATGGAATGTTTCTCATTATCTCTCATGATCCTTTTTTCTGGAAGCCTGTATTATCTAATTTAAAATAATCACCACTGCCTTTTTTATACTTTGAGTTTGCATGGTTTATCTTTTTTCTGTTGTTTTACTTTCAAACTTTGTGTCTTTAAATATTATTTGTGATACTTGTAAATAATACTGTGCTGATATTTGATTTCTCCAGTTTATGGTATATTTTGATCATATGCTGGTTAGTAAATATTATCACCCTCTAGAAGGGGTATACCCCTTTCTGTTACACCGGTAGTATGAATGCATAAATGCATCTAATCTGTAGTTGAGTTTGCTTGGGGCCGTGTTACAGCTTTAGATAAATTTAGTATATCACTGGCTTCAAATGATTGAGGGTGAAATCAGAACTTTTACTTTAGCAAGAGTTCAGATCTGAGCACTTGCTGGATTTTAGTTATCTCTTATGTTTTACATCCTAAATGCCAGATCTTTCTCTGTTTTACAACCTGGCTGACAGCTTTGTGGCTCAGTAGGGAGTTTCTTTTTCCTCTCCAGTCCATCCTGGCTTTCTGGGCTTTGAAAGACTTCTCTCAACCCTGCTCCTCTGTCCCCGGCATTCAAAATCTGCTGTCTCCCCATTAAGAAAGATTTAGAGTGCCTTTGAGGGTTTCATTCTTTTTCCTGCCCTGCTCTCAACTTGCAGCAGGTCACTGCTGGGCACTGTGTGAATGTCTGGGCACCTGATCAGTGGGGCTTTTCTCGGTTCTCCTGCCCTACATCCTACCTTGATTAGAGCACAACAGTGAATTTCCAGAGTGATCTGAAAGAATTTCTCTCAACTCCCCTTTTGCATTAACAATCTGCAACATAGTACTTCCATGTACTCATTTAGGTCTTTAAGAAAGAATTGTGGGTAGGTGCAGATTTATTCTATGGCTGGAGATCCTTGGTATTATAATCCATCTTGTCTGCCCACAAGACTATTAAAAGTTAATTAAAAATTGGCAGGCTTATCCTTTTGTTTGTGGTATATTTCTTCTCTTCCCACTATGCCAGAAAGCTGAAAACATGCATAGGTATTTTTACCCTGGGAAGGGACCATCATGTTTAAAATTTAGTTCATTTAGATATCTGTGTGCCTTCAGCTTGGATTAAAAAAAAAAAAAAAACTAGAATCTTGTCACTTATCCAGCTTGTTCTTATTGTTGGGAGAGAGGCAACAGTCTTTTGTGGCCTTCCCTATCTTAACTGGCAATGAAAGGTCCCCATTGGAATTTTCCTTGGAAAATTTAATTCAGCTAATTAAGCATTTTGGCAAAAACTGATAAACTCAAAATATCCAAACTTATCATCCTGAAACATACTCTATCTCTCCATTTAAATGTTTATATACTTTACCCAAATCCCACTTTTAGTCACTTATTACAGGAAAACATTTTAAATGTGGTGAGAGAATATTTGAATGTACAACAAACCCTTGGCTAAACTAAAAATAAAAGAAAAAATTCAAGTAAAAATCAGAAATAAAAGAAGGGACATTACAGTGAATAAATGAAAAGGACCATAAAATATAAGAATAATATAAAAACTATGAATAATTATATGCCGATAAACTGGTTAATTTAAAAGAAATAGATAGATCCCTAGAAACTTACAAGCTACCAGTCTAAATTATGAAGGAATAAAGTCTAAAAAGACCTGTCTTTAGTATAAAGATTCAATCAGTAATCAGAAACCTCCCAATTAAGAAAAACTCAGGACCAGATGGCTTCACTAGTACATTCTGCTGCTGCTAAGTCACTTCAGTCGTGTCCGACTCTGTGTGACCCCATAGACGGTAGCCCACCAGGCTCCCCTGCCCCTGGGATTCTCCAGGCAAGAACACTGGAGTGGGTTGCCATTTCCTTCTCCAATGCATGAAAGTGAAAAGTGAAAGTGAAGTCGCTCAGTCGTGTCCGACTCTTAGCGACCCCATGGACTGCAGCCCACCAGGCTCCTCCATCCATGGGATTTTCCAGGCCAGAGTACTGGAGTGGGGTGCCATTGCCTTCTTCACTAGTACATTCTACTAAACATTTAAAGAAGAATTAACACCAATACTTCTCGAACTCATTCAAAAACGTGAAGAGGAAAGAACACTTCTAAACTCATTGTATGAGGCCAGCCTTGCCCTGACACCAAAACCAGACAGAGATACCATAAGAACAGAAAACTATCCCTGATAAATATAGACACAAAAATACTCAACCAAATACCAGCAAAGTGAGACAAACTGCACACCAAAAGGATGGATCAATATACAAAGCTCTATTAATAGGATACACTACATTAATAAAATGAATGATCAAAGTCATATTATCATCTCAACAGATGCAGAAAAAGCTAGAAAAAGCTTTTGACAAAATTCAGCACCTTTCATGATAAAAACTCTCAAACTGAGAAGAGAAGGGAAGTACCTAAGTATAATAAAAGCCATGTATATGAAAGTTGCTCAGTCGTGTCCGACTCTTTGAGACCCCGTGGACCAATGGAATGAATTCTCCAGGCCAGAATACTGAGTGGGTAGCCCTTCCCTTCTCCAGGGGATCTTCACTACCCAGGGATCAAACCCAGATCTCCCACATTGCAGGCGGATTCTTTACCATCTGAGCTATCAGGGAAGCCCCAATAATAGCCATAGATGGCAAGAATTAGCATACATGAGAAAGTGGTAACAATCAGTTTTCACAGGGTGAATAATATGTTGCATTTTTGTAAGCAAAGTATTTTATGTCTAAAAAAGTAAGTATAGAGGACAAAATATTTATATTTGAATCAAGGGACTATGACTTGTTTTCTTCTTTTTACATTTTTTAATTTTTCAGTGAACTTGCATAAAATTTTAATGGTCACCATTAGAATGAAAAACAAATTTAGCTATTGAATAAAGTGACCCAAACAGGTTTTAAAATAAAAATGTTCTTAAAACAAGAACAGAAGTACACTTTTCCTAGGAAAGCTTATGAAATGTTAGGAAAAGAATTTCAAAGCTTTGCTATTTTGTGGAGTCAAGAGTGCCTTCAGATGTTATTGTCTTGGCACATATATTTCCTGTCTTTTTCTTTTCACACTTAGGCATATTCCAAACTCACACATGCTACTTGATTCTTTGAAACAATGTTGATTATTGGTCTCAAGTGACTTCAGCTTTGGCCACAAACTGACTTTGTAAATGTGCTTCCTGGACATGGCAAGTAAAAGAAAAATGTCAACATTCAAGTAAGATCAGTTCCCTACCATATCCCAAGCAATGACCCTAACCAAATGCTGAAATACAAGATTCTAAGAAGAGCTCACTGGTTTTTAAAGACTAAGTAAGTATTAAAGAAAGGGAAAGTAACAAGTAAATGTTTGTTTTAAAATGTTATATTTTTAAAGTTTTAAATGTTGAAAAAATAATATAGTATCCTAAATACATAATCAGTTGGGTTCTTGGCTTAAAGGCACAGAAAGATTTATCTCCAAATACACTAATTCAGCTTTTCTTTTAAGGAGGCTCCCAAGGAGTCCTGATGCATAGCACCATTCTTTCTCACCCAATCCTGAACAGTTTTAGAAAAAGAACAAAAGTGGCATTTGAGATCAGGTTCAAGGATATGGCTACATCCAAGTATATCAGCCTAGCAGTATTGGGAATAGTGGACACCAGAATTAGGCAGAATTATCCACACAGACAGACCCAAGCACGTATGGACCCATGAGGTATTCATCCCTGAGGGTGAGCAGTGGAACCTGTACTCAGACGTTGTTTACCACACTCAGCTCGTTTCCTCTCGCCTCTCTTAGTTGCCTTTGCAGTACATTCCTCTTGCTTACAATTCTAAATGTCAACACGCTGACCTGTTAGTCTTGGAACCACATCTCTTCTTCTGACTACACTCACTCTCTAGATGATCTCATCCTGTCCCATGACCTCAACTTCAGCCTCTGAGCTGATGCCCAGCTTGGGCACAAGAGTCATGCATCCACTCTTGGGTTCAATACCTCCTCTAGGATGTCTAATGAGCATCTTAAACTCAATGGATCTAAAAGTGAACTCTTCATCTTTACTCCTGAACTGCACTGAAAACAGCTCCTTTCCCAATCATGCTCAACTCAGTCGCAAATTCAGTCTTCAGTTACACGGATATCTTTGATGCTTATCTTTGCTCTTGATACTCATCTTTCCTCACACCGCCCTCTCATTGATCAGCAAAGTTTGTCACTCATACTTCAAGTATGCCCAGCATCCAACTCTTTCTGACTACCTTCACTGCTAGCACCACCATCTTGGTTCTGGATTGTACCAATAATCTGTTAACTCTAAGAGAGTGTTTCAATCTTCGCCATCCCCCAGATGGGTCTTATCACAGGAGTCAAGTGATTTTGTTAAAACACAAGTCAAATCAGGTTACTTCCCACTCACTTCCCAGCTACTGGGTTTCCTTGCTCTCCCTCAGATTCTGGAGGCAGCCTCGGTCTCAGACCCTTCGCATGACTGTAGAAGGTTCTGCTTGGGGTTTCTAATCCCAGACACCTACATGCTTCTCTCTCCCACTTCCTTCTGGTGTTGGTTACAGCTGTCTTCTCAGTGAGGCCGTGCCTGCACTTCCTATCTAAAATTTCAGCCCCCTCCCATCTAGATCTTTCCTCCCCGTTCTTTTCTCTAACAGCCGTCACTTTATCTTCTGTGTCTCTTACCAGAACGTAAGGAATTTTTGTGTTTTTTCACCACTGCCACTCTTGTGCGCAGAACAATGTCTGATATACATAAGCGCTCATTTATTAAATTAAGAAGAGCCAAGCTGAGTCAAGCCTGTCTTTTTTTATTTTTCCCTCCACAATTTACCATCTTTTCAGAACTGCCCTTCCCTAAAGCACAGTGCGTGAAGGAGTAAAAGGGAGGCCATGGGTGTTGCAACATACGGAGCCTCAAGAACTCAGAAGCAGCACGGGGAGCAAGAAGCAAGGTGCCTGTGACCCTTTGCTCCCACATTCCGAATTAAAAGCTAAAGTACTGTTGCAGTTATCATCCCAGAAAATCTAAAACAGGTCTTCTTACTATGGTGGGGAGGGCCAGATCTGGCCTGCAACCTGATTGCTGTATGGCTCTTGACTTAAGGACGTTTTTTTCACATTTTGAAAGGCTCAGAAAATACAAGAAAGGGGAAGGGGAGGAGGATGAATTGAGAGAGTAGCACTGATGTATATACACTACCATGTGTAAAACAGAGAGCTTGTGGGAAGCTGCTCTATAGCACAGGAAACTCAGCCTGGTGCTGTGATGACCTCTGTGGGTCAGATAGTGGGGGCTCAAGAGGGAGGGGATATATGCATACTTATAGCTGATTCACTTTGTTGTACAGCAGAAACTTACAGCAGAAAATAATACTGTAGAGCAATAATACTCCAATTAAAAAATAAAAATTAAAAAAAGAAAACAAGAAAAAGGAAAGCATCCTCCTACACAAATCTCTAAACTTCTCAAAGCAAGAGGGCTTAAATTTTGAGTTTAATTTTGCTTTCTTTCTTACATAAGAGATGTCATTTGTGCAGTCAGTGCCATGCCAAGAAAGAAACAATACACACACACAAACCATTGTCGCTAGGAAGCACGGGAGGATTCTGAACAGGAGAGACATTCTGCATTTGCCCCCAATCTCATTGAGAAAAGCAGGGCCTCCTCCTGACATATTCCCAGGCCCCGAGCGCAAGCAGCAGGGTTGAATCTGTACAGCTCTGCGCTTTCTCCCAGCTGGAGACGTCAGGTGCGCTCTGCAAGGGCACTTTGAACAGGCCACCACTGCAGTGAGGATGGGAGATGGTGTCCGAGAGACAATAAACGGGACCCCGGCTTAAAGTATATTAAGGGATCACAGGAGTACATCTTGACGGCATTTTCAGATCTTCTAATTCAAAGACACACTTCTTATCTCCCAAGGGGTGAGGTCAGCATAGCAGTGAATATAGACAGAGCCTCACAGATAAGGTTGCCAACGGCACGTCAGAGATGAGGAGTGAGAACGCAGTGAGGGTTCCATCAGTGCATGCAGAGCACAGTCAGGGAGGCAGCTTAGGGCATCTGTGCTGATCCACAGCCTAAATGTCAAGGCAAGCCTGCGTCACGGTGGCACCACGCTGACTCATGCCCCACCTGAGGCTCCACCGAAGGTGACAGTCACTCAGTCGTGTCCAGCAATTTGGGACTGCGTGGACTAGCCCGCCAGGCTCCTCTGTCCATGAAATTCTCTAGGCAAGAATACTGGAGTGGGTGGCCATTTCCTTCCCCAGCGGATCTTCTGACCCAGGGATTGAACCCAGGTCTCCTGCATCTCCTGCACTGGCAGGCAGATTCTTCCCCACTGAGCTACCTGGGAAGCCTGGTGACTAATTTACTTTCCAAATAATGACTGAAACAGCAGGTTTACCTGCATGTGCAGTGAACACTCTCAGCAGCCGTGGTACATCTTGTACCCATTATGTTTGTAGGTGTCACTTTCCTACTAGGATCTGAGATGATTAACTCTCAAGGGCATGCATACCATACAAGTTACTATAAATATTCAAAATTGTGAAAAGGAAGAGAAAGCAAATGTGGCAGATTTGAGGCCTAGAAACAGTTGTTGTGATAGGCTTTCCAACGTCCTTCAGTTTGGGGTCAGCCAGCTCGCCTTTCCTAGTAAAGACAAGTGGGGCGATCATCAGTCAGTCACAGTAAGCCGTGAGTGAACCGCCATAGAGCACGCATCTCATTCCTTTCCACAGTCAACTGCCCAGGGAACTCATGGAACAGACTCCCTCCAGAAATGCCCTCGCTTTCTAATTAAATGCTTCTCTGAATTTAATCGATGTTTATTTTGCCAGTGAACATTTTATGAGGGAATGGTGTGAACAGAAGCACATTTTGTCACAGATTGCCAACCAATAAATTGAGAAATGGTCAGAGAGGAAAACCCTAAATAGCTGTGTGCTGCCTTTTTCTTATTGTATTTTTCCAATTCCTTTTAAACTTACTTGGTAACCAAAGATCGTGTGAGGTATGTGTGTGGTTCACTTCCACCAGCCCCCTCCCCTGCAGTTTAATTGGACTGCTTTCTCACCTTACACATCCTATTCACTCACTCCCCACACTCCTCCCTTCTCTCCTGCAGAAACGAAGAAAGATGGGTGAAGATTTCTTTGAAGTCATTTCAGCTCCCACAAGAGTGTATATGCTCTCTTGTTATCAAAAACAAAACAAAACAAAACAAAAAACCCACACACATCACTGTAGTCCAACTGCAGACATGGCCAAACGTGTGAACCACAACTCCAAAGGCTTTGGGCCTTACCTGAGCTCTTTAAACTTGTGTCTGATTTAATTAATAGATGACACCGGCAGGGTGGTTGCCAATGAGCCTCATATTTACCACCACCCACACTCTGGTGACTCAGACGGTAAAGAATCCACCTGCAATGCAGGAGACATGAGTTCAACCCCTGGGTCAGAGAGATCCCCTGGAGAAGGGAATAGCTACCCACTCTAGCATTCTTGCCTGGAGAATTCCATGGACAAAGGAGCCTGGTGGACTACCGTCTATGGGGTCACTAAGGGTCAGACACGACTGAGTGACTTACACTTATAATCAAATTGTGATAGCTGTTACCTGTGAATTATTTCTGTGGGTCTTTTTTCTATACAGGGTGCTCTGGTATGGAACCGTGCAGTCTTGCTTGTTTTCAGACCTCCAGATACACACCGCAGCTTACTCATCAAGTCCATTCTGCTGTCTAAAATGCACCTCAAATCTCAACATATTCCAGAACGAGTCATCATGTCCTCACCACGCTGTCGTTCATTGGCCATATGCCAGTGAATCTCACTTCCCTCCATTCACTTGCACAAGCCCCAGACTCAGCAATTGGCTGAGAATTCATTAATCCTCACCACAAGTCAGATCTATCACAATGTCCTGTTTAACCTGAATAGCTCCCAAAGATATTAATACTGTTTCCCCTCTTAATTCCCCATTGTCCTTGTCCTTGATACTGTAATTTCTAATATTTGTTCTGTTACACTCCCAATTTATTTTTGACAATGTAGCCAGGATTATCATTTAAAAATGCATCTCTGATCAGGGTACTTAACAGCTACATTCCAGTCAAAATGCTAAAAATCCAGTGTTTTTCCATTGCTCTTAGGAGTCAGACCAACATCCTTAACAAAGCATTCATGGCTCCCAATGGGTCAGCCTTGCCTACATCTCAGTCCTTACCCCATTTCTCTCTCTCTCACCATCCAGCTGCCCTTTCCTTTTCTCTTCCTTCTGTGCTTCCAACAGCCTGTTCTCATTTTAGCCATATAACCTTTGCACATGCTATAGCTCTACACAGAATGCCCTCTCTCCATCATAAAGCTTTTTGAATAACTTGGTCTCACCTACTTACCGTCTTCAAGTCTTGTCCTCAGGTCTCAAGTCGTAGCCAACTGTTCTTTTCCTCAGGGAAGCCTTCTCTGAGCCTTCAGGACACATTCTCCTCTATTCGTCCCTTCAGACCACTTATTTGAGTTTGTCTTAATATTCTTCGTATCAAGGGTGTGATCTCTAAATTAATATTTGTCTATCCCATGAGTAACTCCATAGGACAAGCAGCTGTGATGTTTACAAGTTGTCCATGCCAGTGTCTAACAATGTACCTACAAGGCATCAGCTGGCTGAGAGAACAAGTAGCAATTCTAAGACAAATTTGTAAACTTGGCCTTGCATTTACTGAAGTAGAGTCTGTGGACTGTGTTTCCAGATTCTGTATCTGAGAATTATCTCGACACTTCAGTAGTTTGGTCATCCGATGCAAACAGTCAACTCATTGGAAAAGTCCCTGATGCTGGAAAAGACTGAGGGCAGAAGGAGAAGAGGGCATCAGAGGATGAGCTGGCTGGCTGGCATCACTGACGCAATGAACATGAACCTGGGAAAACTTTGGGAGATGCTGAGGGACAGGGAGGCCTGGCATGCCGCAGTCCATGGGGTCGCAAAGAGCTGGACACAACTGGGCAACTGAACAATAATTCTGATCTAGCCATGCTTAGAAACCACAATTAGAGGAAAATCATTTCTTTACTTACAACACTTGACACCAGATGCTGGTATTTCTTTCTCCCTATACCAACCACTCTCCCAACAACTGGGTGCCCTATAATTTATTCAGTTCAGACAGTAATTCCCTGGAGTCAGTGCCAGACTCTATAGCTTTAAGACTTAGTCCCAAAAGAGACTTCATGTACTGTTACAAGTAGTGGGTCCCAGGGAACCCATATTTCTGTCCCAATCTGGCTACAAAGTTGGGGTTTCCCACCATCGGCCCCACTCAGCTTCAATAATTTGTTATAATGGCTCACACAACTCAGGACGATATTTATTTACTGAAAGTGAAAGTGAAGTCACTCAGTCGTGTCCGACTCTTTGCGACCCCATGGACTGTAGCCTACCAGGCTCCTCCCTCCATGGGATTCTCCAGGCAGGAGTACTGGAGTGGGTTGCCATTTCCTTCTCCAGGGGATCTTCCCGACCCAGGGATCGAACCTGGGTCTCCGGCATTGGAGGGAGACACTTTAACCTCTGAGCCACCAGGGAAGCCCTAGTACTTACTTATTATAAAGGATAAAGATGAACAGGCAGGTGAAGGGGTACCTAGTGCAAGGTCTAGCAGGGTCCCAACCACAGCAGTTTCTCTCCCTACAGGAGATGAGTATACAACCTTGCTGTCACCTAGATGTGTTCATCAACTCAGAGGTCCTCCAAACCCCATGGTTTAGGGGTTTTTATAGACGCGTCATCACATAGGCATGATCATTTATTAACTCCATCACTAGGCCATTTCCCTTCCCTGGGGATGGGGGAGGGTACGGTTCAAAGTTCCGGGCTTCTCATCATGGCTTTGTCTTTCTGGTGACCACTCCCATCCCAAAGGTCTCTGGGAGTCCAGCAAGAGGGGCCTCATTAGAACAAAAAATGCTCCTATCACCCAAGAAATACCAAGGGAAGTAGGAGCTCTGTGTAAGACCCTATCACCCCCATCACTCAGGAAATTAAAAGGGTTTTAGGAGCTCTGTGTCAGGAACTGGGGTCAAAGACTAAATATTAGAACATACGATGCTCCCAGCCTTCCTGTCATTCAGGAAATTACAAGAGTTTTAGAAGCTCTCTGTCAGCAACTGAGGTCAGAGACCAAATACTGCTGGCTGGCATCACTGACGCAATGAACATGAACCTGGGAAAACTTTGGGAGATGCTGAGGGACAGGGAGGCCTGGCATGCCGCAGTCCATGGGGTCGCAAAGAGCTGGACACAACTGGGCAACTGAACAATAATTCTGATCTAGCCATGCTTAGAAACCACAATTAGAGGAAAATCATTTCTTTACTTACAACACTTGACACCAGATGCTGGTATTTCTTTCTCCCTATACCAACCACTCTCCCAACAACTGGGTGCCCTATAATTTATTCAGTTCAGACAGTAATTCCCTGGAGTCAGTGCCAGACTCTATAGCTTTAAGACTTAGTCCCAAAAGAGACTTCATGTACTGTTACAAGTAGTGGGTCCCAGGGAACCCATATTTCTGTCCCAATCTGGCTACAAAGTTGGGGTTTCCCACCATCGGCCCCACTCAGCTTCAATAATTTGTTATAATGGCTCACACAACTCAGGACGATATTTATTTACTGAAAGTGAAAGTGAAGTCACTCAGTCGTGTCCGACTCTTTGCGACCCCATGGACTGTAGCCTACCAGGCTCCTCCCTCCATGGGATTCTCCAGGCAGGAGTACTGGAGTGGGTTGCCATTTCCTTCTCCAGGGGATCTTCCCGACCCAGGGATCGAACCTGGGTCTCCGGCATTGGAGGGAGACACTTTAACCTCTGAGCCACCAGGGAAGCCCTAGTACTTACTTATTATAAAGGATAAAGATGAACAGGCAGGTGAAGGGGTACCTAGTGCAAGGTCTAGCAGGGTCCCAACCACAGCAGTTTCTCTCCCTACAGGAGATGAGTATACAACCTTGCTGTCACCTAGATGTGTTCATCAACTCAGAGGTCCTCCAAACCCCATGGTTTAGGGGTTTTTATAGACGCGTCATCACATAGGCATGATCATTTATTAACTCCATCACTAGGCCATTTCCCTTCCCTGGGGATGGGGGAGGGTACGGTTCAAAGTTCCGGGCTTCTCATCATGGCTTTGTCTTTCTGGTGACCACTCCCATCCCAAAGGTCTCTGGGAGTCCAGCAAGAGGGGCCTCATTAGAACAAAAAATGCTCCTATCACCCAAGAAATACCAAGGGAAGTAGGAGCTCTGTGTAAGACCCTATCACCCCCATCACTCAGGAAATTAAAAGGGTTTTAGGAGCTCTGTGTCAGGAACTGGGGTCAAAGACTAAATATTAGAACATACGATGCTCCCAGCCTTCCTGTCATTCAGGAAATTACAAGAGTTTTAGAAGCTCTCTGTCAGCAACTGAGGTCAGAGACCAAATACACATTTCTTATGTCACAACTGTCTTAGAAAATGTCTAGCTCACATATTGCCGGAAGGTTTCAAATAACTTCCCAGGAGGTAATTATCTGAACTCTGCCCAGCACTTTAAGGTTGGGGGTGGGGTGGGGTGTGGGGAAGTAGGGCAGAATGGCACCATAGGGGAGTCATCACTTAAAAAGCTGAATATTTCATTTGGGAAATGCTCATTGTTAGAAAACTTCATTAAATGGTGCCAGCACCATAAATCTCATTTTGCTGACCTGAGATTTTCTAGGGAGTTTCACAGTAGAAGTTTGATCTGCCTTCTACAGGTCAGTCCTTCAAATATTGAAAGAATCTGTACTATACTACAAATATTTTTAATACCACCAAACATAAGCAGGTCCTTTAATGGTTCCTTAAATGACATGGTTTCCAGATGCTAACCCTTTCCAGATACACTTCAGTTTTCCATTGTCTCTCCTAAAATCATCATTTAGAACAGGTTGTACAGAATGGTCTGATCAATGTAGAGGTTAGCAAAGCTATTCCCTTCATAGTTCCAAACTATGAAGCCATCTTGTACCCGTGAGGTACAAGGAAATCAAGTTACTTACTCAAGTGATTGTAGTTAGTATTAGAGATGGAAATAGGATTTAATTCTGTAATTTTTAAATTTAGTTTTTGTCTTCCTAACAGTATGAACATTTAGCATCAAAAATGTTTGGTAAATTTATCTGGTCAACACAATTTCCTTCATTAAACACAAAATTCAGGGGTCAAACATCTTTCACGTTCTTCTCTTTGTCATATTCCCTGATTGTTTCTGTATATTACTTATCAGTGATTCTTGATGATAAGCCATGGCATTTATCAACATCTCTACAACTGTCCACTATAACGTCACGTGTTAAAGTGGGATTGAAAGTGATCACTGAGGTAAGATTACACTGACCCCCTAATATTGTCTCTCACAGTTTAACATTGCATTGTTCAATCTTATTGAACTGTAGCTGTAGTTCTTAGATATAACAATATCCACACCACTTGCATTAAAAAGAGTTTTAATGTTTTACTGTTCATAATACTTTTCTTGGAGGGTACTTGGAGAGTGTTCTAGAAAGTATTTCTTTTACTTCTTTCCAGGAAGAACTGTAGTAAATTATTACAATATAGCAGAATGGTGGTATGAAAAACTGAATTTGAATTTAGGAAATCCCAATTTAAATTTGAATTATTCTGCTACATGTAGTTGTAACATTGAAGAATTCATTTAACCTTTCAAGCCTCAGCTTTCATTAAACAAAGTATTTTATGTCACAGTACTATGAGAAACATATACCACAGGAATTTAAAACATCAATGGGGTAGATAAGTTCTCAGAGGAAAATGTTGCTTACCTAATTACTGTTATCTCTCCACCTCCTCCATATAACATTCAGACTAGCAGGTATGGCAAACAAAGCTGTTCAGAACCCATATTTAGAGCCTGAAATGGGATCAAACTACATAGACTTTTGTTAAGTGTAAGTAGAGAAATCAACAGCTGCACACAGCAGAGCAAGCTCTAGAGCTCAGCCCAGAGAAGACAGGTGGCAGAATCATGGGAGGACGGGGGGTGGGTGTGGAGGGCCTGCAGGTTCGGGAAGGCATCAGAGACTTTGGAAGACAAGATGACAGATTAAAATCATCCCCTGGGAAGGAAGGCTTACACCCTAAATGCTATCTGGGAACACCAAGAACATGAGGCCTGGTGGTGTGAGACACTGACCACTAAAGATTCCACTGGCAGAAACTTAAGAGCATCTGTTAGAGCTGAGATGAAAACCCTGCAAGGACCCCACTGCAGAGAACCACAGATGACTTAGAAAGGTAAGAGCACCACTGGAGAAAGAGAAGAACGAGGTTTACAGAAAAAAATTTTTTTTAATTGTAGAAAATAAAATGTCCCTCACCGACCCAAATCAAGCGCTACTAATTTTAAAATGACAACACAGTATACAAAGATAAGGGCATACACACTAAGAGATGCTGTAAGCTAAACCTACTTTTCACCCCTGCCTTCATACCTCATTATCGCTGATACAGAGAAAAAGAAGTCATTTCAAAATTAGCATAACTTGGCAGACAGCATCCATGCAAAGGTTTTATAAATAGAAAAAGAATCAAAAGATGTTAGCAAATAAAAACTAAACTGCACCACCACAATCTGACTAAATATTCTTAAGCAAGCATTTGTACATCAAATAAAATATGTCAAATTAGAAACTAAAAAATGAAGAATCAAAATGGGCATCATTGTTGTTCGGTCACTCAGTTGTATCTGACACTTTGCGACCCCATGGACTACAGCATGCCAGGCTTCCCTGTCCTTCACCATCTCCCAGAGCTTGCTCAAACTCATCTCCATTGAGTTGGTGATACCATCCAACCATCTCATCCTCTATCACATCCTGTCCTCCTGCCTCACTCTTTCCCTGCATCAGGGTCTTTTCTAATGGGTTGGCTCTTTGCATCATGTGGCCAGAGTATTGGAGCTGGAGCTTCAGCTTTAGCATCCATCCTTCCGATGAATATTCAGGATTGATTTCCTTTAGGATTGACTGGTTTCATCCTTGCTATCCAAGGGATTCTCAAGAGTCTTCTCCAATACCACAATTTAAAAGCATCAATTCTTTGGTGCTCAGCTTTCTTTATGGTCCAACTCTCATATCTATACATGACTACTGGAAAAACCATAGCTTTGACTATATTAACATTTGTCAGCAAAGTACTGCCTCTGCCTTTTAATATAATGTCTAGGTTGGTCATAGCTTTTCTTCCAAGCAGCAAGCATCTTTTAATTTCAGGGCTGCAGTCACTGTCCTCAGTGATTTTGGAGACCAAGAAAATGAAATCTGCCACTATTTCCACTTTTCCCCTCTATTTTCCATAAAGTGACAGGACCAGATGCCATGATTGTTTTTTGAATGTTGTTTTAAGCCAGATTTTTCACTCTCCTCTTTCACCTTCATCAATGGGCATACACACATACACACAAAATACGTACCTACACTCAAAAAAGAAAAATATAAAATCAACTTGGGAATAAAGACTAAATTATAAGATGTCCAAAGGAAACTAGATTCAACTGAGGCTATAACTTTGGATATGGAATAAAAGATAAATATAGGCAAAAGATTTGCAGACACCAAATACCATCCTCATGAGCAGAGCCTCTATGAGAGGACAGGCTTTATTCCATCAAGACATGACAGAGGGGATGTCAGTCATAGGACTAACAGCGGGCACTGAATATGCTTAATTACAGAACTAAGGTTAAAGCAAATGTGGGGGACCAAGGCAGAAGACAAGTGTATAAATGTTATGAATTCTAACCTAGTAGAAATAATTCAACAAAAAATCAGAGGAGTAAAGAGACAGGAAATTAGATAAGCTCATTGATTGTCACATAATAAGTAGGAGTTGAAGATACCACTTAAAGTTGTCCAAAGATAAATTTACCTAAATAAGGGAAAAGAGGACTAAAAATATCATACAAATTATGAACAGAAATAGTAACTAGCCAGTAGTACAAAAATACAGATCTTCCTAATAAAAAGAGCACTCTAGAAAAAGGGACAAAGAAAACAGAACACAGAGAAAAAGAAAAACAGTAAATATAGCCTATAATATATAAATATATACAATATAAAACATAAAAAGAATGATCAGATGGAGACCAAACATTCTGCGGTATAAATACCACATAGCTGGCTTATCTCACCTGTTTTTAAAATTTAGATTGATTCACAAGGCAAAACCCTATTATATGCCAAATGCAAAAAAAAAAAAAAAGTTAAAAAATAATTCTAAAATGCTAACAATAAAAGGTTGGGCAAATGTATACCATGAAAATACAAACAGTAAGAAAGCAGGGATGGCAACCCTGGGAATAAATAGGGGAGGATTCAGACCAAAAATCAGCAATCATGACTAAAGCTTTTATAACATTAACAACATCAATTCACAATGGTTATATAACAATTATGAATATATATGAACCAAACAAAAATTCATCAGTGATAACAGGGACTGTAAAATCCTTTTTATTTCCTTCACTTCATATCAAACCTGCAAAGTCAATCAGCAAGTCTCAAATTTTATTTTATATCAAAATTACATGAAGACCTTTATAAACACTGATGGCTCTGCTTTTACACTCAGAAATTGTAGTTTAATTGGTTTGTAATATAACTAGGCTCTAAGAATGTTAAATTTCCTAGATTGGTTCTAATGTGCTTTAGAAGACTGAAAACCACTGAAATAGAGGCACAAGGACTGGAACAATAGTAAAATGACCTCTCTACAATGAGAAAATAATATTCACAACAGGCAAATAGATAAAATCCTTCAGAATAAACTTAGGAACAACATGCAAAAAAATGATGAGAAAAGCTGAATAAATAAAAAGGCATTTCTTCATCTTGAAAAGGATGCAAAGTCCTTGTGTTCACAGTGATTGTCCCTAAGAGAATATATAAATTTAATATGAATTTAATGCAGTACCCAGAAGCACACCAGTGAGTTTTCTGGGAACTAGCTCTGTTAAATCTAACATGTCTAAAACCAGACATGTGTATATCTGCGAAACTTCATTTTACAAAGAGTAAGGGTTGAATAGCCTTAATGTATAACACATATTATCAAAACTCAAAATTATGCAGTATTGGTATATGATTGACAGAATAGGAAGTTCAAAAACAGACTCCAAAACATGTGGCAGCCTAGTGAATAATAAAGAAGACGTATATCAAATGGCTGGTGGGAAGGAGGGACTTTAAAACAGACAGGCATGAAACATCTGAAAAATGGCCATTCGGACTCATACTTTATACTAAATTGACAAGAGATCCAAATGTAAAAACTGATGTTTAAGTACTAGAATAAAACACAGGTAAATTACTTTACAACCTGGATGGGAGCAAAGCTTTCCTAAATCAATGGGGACCCTGTATGCAAGGCAGCAAAAGAGACACAGATGTGTAGAATGGACTTTTGGACTCTGAGGGAGAGGGAGAGGGTGGGATGATTTGGGAGAATAGCATTGAAATATGTATACTATCCTGTAAGAAACAAATCGCCAGTCTATGCTCGATGCAGGATGCAGGATGCTTGGGGCTGGTGCATGGGGATGATCCAGAGGGATGATGTGGGGTGGGAGGTGGGAGGGGGGTTCATGTTTGGGAGTTCATGTATATCCATGGCGGATTCATGTCAATGTATACCAAATCCAATACAGTACTGTAAAGTAAAATAAAGTAAAAATAATAATAATAATAAATAAATAAAATTTAAAAACCAAAAACAAACAAAAAAATAAATTGTACTAAATTAAAAAAAAGTTTTCATTACAGAATCATATCAAAGAATAGATGAAAATTTGGGAGAAAACAGTTGTAATGTGTCCAACAAATGAAAGGCTAATTCCTCTATTACTGGGCTTCCCTGGTGACTTACAGTAAAGAATCTGCATGCAGTGAGGATACAAAGAACTCAAAATGGGAAAAACAAGCCAAACTGATTTTAAAAATGGGCAAAATACATCAATAGTTCACAGAATAAGCTAGAACAGATGCCTCTTAAATGTTAAAAAGATGAATCTACATTAAGATACCAATAAAAATGTCTCAGTAAGAATTAGTCCTCTTATCACACAGGCTTTGTTCTGTTTTTGGCTGCGCTTGCCCTCGTGGGATCTTAGTTTCCCGACCAGGGATTGAGTCCAGGGCCACGGCAGTGAAAACCCAGAGTCCTAACCACGGGACTACCAAGGAACACCAGTCACACGGGGTTTCTACATGCCGTTCTTCATTAAGTGAAACCAGGCCTCTTTGTTTAAAATGGTGGATTTCAGATTTGGGATTAAAAAGGGTAAGAGCAACCCTAAATATTGTATTCTGGAAAGCAAGAAAGTGCTCTAAGGCTAATGAGGCTATGCTAGATGGGCATGGGAGGCAACTTTTAAGTGCCTACCATTGGTAAAATTGGGGACAATTAAAGCATAAAAATATATGGAAAATAATGATTTATATAATACGGAATATAATAATTTTATAAAAGGCTCTATGAGTCCATAATGATACTCAAGAGTGAAGAAGGAAAGAAAGAACTAAGAAGAGAAGCAAGGGAGCTAATAAATGGGGCAGGATTGACCGAGTTTTGGTAAATACCAGTCACAACTCCCAGTCTAAGAGTATTTTAGGACAAGAATCGTCAATGCATGCTAAACCAACTGGATTCAATTTTAGGGGCTGTAATCATTTTCTATTACAGTTGCAGCAAATTATCAAAAAAAGTAAACAAGTTTGTTATAGTTCTGTAGATTATAAGTCAGACATGGGATCCACTAGGCTCAGATCAAGTGGGTCAGAATTCCTTCCTGGAAGCCTTTTGGGAAATCTGTTTTCCTGCCTTCTCTGGCTTCTAGAAAACACCTACATTCTTTAGCTTGTGACTCCCTTTCTCCACTTTTTAAAGAAAGAGAAAGACCAATATCGTATATTAAGGCATATATATATATGGAATCTAGAAGATGGTACTGATGAATCTATCTGCAGGGCAGCAGTGGAGATGCAGCCATAGAAAACAGACTTTTGGACACAGTGGGGGAGGGAGAGGTGGGATAATTTGAGAGAGTAGCGTGGAAACATATACATCACCACCTGCAAAACCGATAGTTGGAATTTGCTGTATGACACAGGGAACTCAAAGCCTGTGTTCAGCGACACCCTGGAGAGGTGGGATAGGGAATGATGTGGGAGGGAGTGTTAAGAGGGAGGAGACACACGTATACCTATAGCGGACTCATGTTGACGTATGGTAGAAACAATCACAATATTGGAAAGCAGTTACCCTCCAATCAAAAATAAAGAAAACAATGTTACAGTTTGTTAGCCATTCTTCCTTAGTCACATCTCCCTCTGAGTCTTCTATGTCCATGTTTGATTTCTAAGGACTGATGTGATTGCTGTAATAATCCAGGATAATTTGCCCATATTCAGGTGAGCTGGTCAGTAACCTGCTACTTTCATTCCCCTTATCCATTCCTTAACCTAACATAGTCACAGGTCAGATATCTGTAGAGGTAATGGAGTGAGGGTAATATTATTTTGTTTACCATGGCAGGAAGAAAGGGAGAGAGAACTGCATATATGTATATGGGGGATGGGGGGAGGGAGAGATCCAACCTAATTAAGGGCTCAATGCAGTCTCAGCAATAATGGGACAAACGGCCATTTTCAGGCCTCGGGATGTAAAGCAACAGCAAGAACATTTAATTCACCTATGCAGTATCAGTTTTCATTCCAATCCCAAAGAAAGGCAACACCAAAGAATGCTCAAACTACTGCACAATTGCACTCATCTCACACGCTAGTAAAGTACTGTTCAAAATTCTCCAAGCCAGGCTTCAGCAATACATGAACCGTGAACTTCCAGATGTTCAAGCTGGTTTTAGAAAAGGCAGAGGAACCAGAGATCAAATTGCCAACATCCGCTGGATCATGGAAAAAGCAAGAGAGTTTCAGAAAAACATCTATTTCTGCTTTATTGACTATGTCAAAGCCTTTGACTATGTGGATCACAATAAACTGGAAAATTCTGAGAGAGATGGGAATACAGACCACCTGACCTGCCTCTTGAGAAACGTATATGCAGGTTAGGAAGCAACAGTTAGAACTGGACATGGAACAACAGACTAGTTCCAAATAGGAAAAGGAGTACGTCAAGGCTGTAATATTGTCATCCTGCTTATTTAACTTCTATGCAGAGTACATCATGAGAAACGCTGGGCTGGAAGAAGCACAAGCTGGAATCAAGATTGCCGGGAGAAATATCAATAACCTCAGATATGCAGATGACACCACCCTTATGGCAGAAAGTGAAGAGGAACTAAAAAGCCTCTTGATGAAAGTGAAAGAGGAGAGCGAAAAACTTGGCTTAAAGCTCAACATTCAGAAAATGAAGATCATGGCATCTGGTCCCATCACTTCATGAGAAATAGATGGGGAAACAGTGGAAACAGTGTTAGACTTTAGTTTTTGGGGCTTCAAAATCACTGCAGATGGTGATTGCAGCCATGAAATTAAAAGACACTTACTCCTTGGAAGGAAAGTTATGATCAACCTAGATAGCATATTCAAAAGCAGAGACATTACTTTGCCAACAAAGGTCCGTCTAGTCAAGGCTATGGTTTTTCCAGTGGTCATGTATGCATGTGAGAGTTGGACTGTGAAGAAAGCTGAGTGCCGAAGAATTGATGCTTTTGAACTGTGATTATGGAGAAGACTCTTGAGAGTCTCTTGGACTACAAGGAGATCCAACCAGTCCATTCTAAAGGAGATCAGCCCTGGGTGTTCTTTGGAAAGAGTGATGCTGAAGCTGAAACTCCAGTACTTTGGCCACCTCATGCGAAGAGCTGACTCATTGGAAAAGACTGATGCTGGGAGGGATTGAGGGCAGGAGGAGAAGGGGATGAGACAGAGGATAAGATGGCTGGATGGCATCACTGACTCGATGGACGTGAGTCTGAGTGAACTCCGGGAGTTGGTGATGGACAGGGAGGCCTGGCATGCTGCGATTCATGGGATCGCAAAGAGTCGGACACAACTGAGTGACTAAACTGAACTGATGCAGTATTATTGTCCAAAAATATTTACTCTTAACTTAAACCTGAGGAAAGAAATCAAGAGATCAACATAACAGCAGATTCTAGAAACATGTAGCCTGGACTCTTAAGATTATGCTCAAAATCCTTCAGCCTACGTTCAGCAGTAGGTGTACTGAGAAGTTCCAGATGTACAAGCTGGGTTTAGAAGAGGCAGAGGAACCAGAGAACAAATTGGTTATATTCGTTGGATCATAGAGAAAGCAAGAGAATTCCAGAAAAAATATCTACTTCTGCTTCATTGACTAAGAGAAAGCTTTTGACTATGTGGATCACAGCAAACTGGAGAATTCTTAAAGAGATGGGAATACCAGACCACCTCACCAGTCTCCTGAGAAATTTGTATGCATGCAGGTCAAGAAGCAACAGTTGGAACCTTACAGGGAACAACGAACTTGTTAAAAATTGGGAAAGGAGTACAACAAGGCTGTGTATCGTCACCCTGCTTATTTAACTTATATGCAGAGTACATCATGTGAAATGCCAGGCTGGATGAGTCACAACCTGAAACCAAGATTGATGGGAGAAATATCAAATAAGCTCACATATGCACATGATACCATTCTAATGGCAGAAAGTGAAGAGGAAATAAAGAGCCTCTTCATGAGGGTGAAAGAGGAGAGTGACAAAGCTGGCTTAAAACTCAGTATTCAAAAATGAAGATCATGGCATCAGGTCCCATCTCTTCATGGCAAATAGATGGGGAAACAACGGAAACAGCAACTATTTTCTTGGGCTCCAAAATCACTGCAGGTGGTGACTGCAGCCATGAAGTTAGAAGATGCTTGCTTCTTGGAAGGAAAGCTATGAAAAACCTAAGAGAACATATTAAAAAGCAAAAATATCACTTTGCCAAAAATGATCCATATAGTCAAAGCTATGATTTTTCCAGTATCCATTTATAGATGCAAGACTTGGACAAAAAAAAAAAAAAAAGCATGTCAAAAATTAATGCTTTTGAATTGTGGTGCTGGAGAAGACTCTTCAGAGTTCTTTGGACTGCAAGATCAAACTAGTCAATGCTAAAAGAAATCAACCCCAAATATTCATTAGAAGGATTGATGTCAAAGCTGACCCTCCAATACTTTGGCCACCTGACGGGAGGAGATGACTCACTGGAAAGGACCCTGATGCTGGGAAAGATTGAAGGTGAAAGGCAAAGAGGGCAGCAGAGCATGGGTTGGATGGCATCACTGACTCAATGGACATGAACTTGAACAAACTCCAGGAGACAGTGAGGGACAGGGAAGCCTGGCATGCTGCAGTCTATGGGGCTGCAAAGAGTCAGGCATGACCTAGCCACTGAACAACAGCAAAATAGTTAATTTACAATGTCCTTAGTTTCCAATGTACAGCAAAGTGCTTCAGTTATACATATACATAAATCTGTTCTTTTTCAGATTACTTTTGGGCATTAACATATACACACTACTGCATATAAAATAGATAATCAACAAGAATCTCCTGAATAGCACCTAGTAATCTGTGATAACTTGTATGGAAAAAGAGTCCTTCTGTGTATTTTTGAATTTCATATCTGTTGTGAAATTTTATTTATTTATTTATTTTTGAGGTATTCTTTTTTTTTTAATTTATTTATTTATTTTTGTATTTATTTATTTTTTTACACGAACTCCCAAACATGAACCCCAGTCCCACCTCCCACTCCACATCATCCCTCCAGATCATCCCCATACACCAGCCCCAAGCATCCTGCATCCTGCATTGAACATAGAAGTTGGTTTAAATGTTTCATAGCTTAGACTTTAATTACTTTGCTACCATGAACTTAAGACTTAGTCAAAATTTTACTCATCTATAAGCACATTGTTAAGATGAATACCATTAAGTATCTTCCTATTTTCATGCCTAATGAAATGTCTTCTTCCCTGTACCCAGGTAAAGAAACAATCTACAGTTTCTCTCGTAGTTCAGAATACATGGGTTGACGACCTGTTTGTTAACTGTGTTCCATAGCACAAGAGACCCTTTCTTGACGTTCTGCCACACTGAGCTTCCACCTTGTGGGCATTTCATACTTGTTAGAGTGGCTCAGTGGTGAAGAATCCACCTGCCTATGCAGGAGACGCGGGCTTGAACCCTGGGTCGGGAAGATCCCCTGGAGAAGGAAATGACAACCCGCTCTAGTATTCTTGCCTGGAAAAGCCCGGACAGAGGAGCCTGGTGGGCTACAGTCCATGGGGTGGCAAGGAGTTGGACATGACTTAGTGACTAATAAGGGAGGTTTTTCTAAGCCACAGTTTTCACATATCCTTTTGGATGGAAGCTTTCAAACCAACTCTTTATCCTCCTCTGAGGGTATAACTTTGATTTCCAGATACCAAAAGTGAGGATAAACAGAAAAGACAAAATGCAGGAGCATGCAGCATTACAAAGCCAGTATAAATGTTTAAAATCAGTTCCCCAACACTTACGGCTGTTTTTTCCGCATAGAAGTTTCCTTATGATTCCAGCATTGTGTCACCTGATAAGCTACATTGCTCCTTACTATCCCAGATAATACACAACTGGGTTTTGGAGAACTCTTCATTAAAATACCCTAAAGTCATAAAAGCGACTTTGAAGTAGAACAGTAGGCAGCTGCTTCAGTAAGTTGAAGATCAAAGATGTTGCTCTCCCCATGGCCAATAAGAATGAAAACTTGATTTTAGTGCAGAAGTGTTTGGGGAGAAGAAATGATTTCTTGCTGATAAAAGAAAGCTAGAAATGGAGCAAGGAGGCTGTGGGTCCATCTCTTTCACTCCACAGGTCATGTATTTCTCCAATAGCTGAGCAGACCTTCTTTGAATCTATCTTTTTAAATTTAAAATCTTTTCTTCAACTCCCCATTCTTTCTATTCTCAACAGCTGGCCCCTTAGCTTTGCCCTTGAAAGAGAACATGCTGGCCTGCCCCCCACAGACAAGCCCTCGGAGGCGAGTGTGTGCCGTTTCTTATTCTTACTGCCCTCGTTCCAGTACAAACCACCACATATTACACTGTTTTTCATCCTCATTATATTCCCATTCATGGGTTATGAATGCCAGCAACAGGACTTCAGAATAAAAACGCTAACAGCAGCCACTGCAAAAAGCTGTGTCCTATTGACTTTTGAGACGGACTGCTGCTGACTGGTATTTCGCGTGAAACAGAGCCAGTTCAACATCTCTTGATCATACAATTCCTAAGGATTTCCTGAATTCTGATGCAGAATGGTCAGTGAATCTCAGTGTAGAGTGTTAGGGAAGAGAAGAGAGGGACTGGGGAGCCAGGCTGGCTTTTCCACCGTCCTGCACCCACAGATCAGCATCTGGTCGCAGGAGACCCTCTGCACTGACCTCAGAGAGAAGGTCTGCACAGAGCAAAGCCTCAGGCTTGAGGTTCCCAGGGAAGGCCCAGTTCATGTTAAATACTGTACCCATCACACCACTTGATATTTAATTCACATTCAAGTATGGTTACCAAAACATGAGTTGCAGAGTTTAGATCTGAGGATTATCCACTTGGTATTCTCTTTTAGAACTAATGGAGATTATGGCCCAAGGAGCCATTTCTTTCGAAATTTTCAAGAATTCCCACAGCTACCCAAAGATCACATGGGGATGTCCTAAAGAGTTTAGCAGAGTCCAAACCTGATATCACATATCCATGTCAAACAGATGGACAGGTATATACATATACGTCAGAACAGAAAACTCAGTAAGCATGGGTCTGAACACAGCTCTGCCCTCCAACTACCCCATAACCTTCTTTGTCCAGATGAGAGAAGGTCTAAAAATTTATAACTATCCTAGGATAGGATTTAATTCTGCCTGTAAACAATCTCAGTAAACAGAGTACAGATTTTAACATATAACACGAATCATAGGAGACAGACTTTTTTCCCTTTTGGGTAATTTTTCTCAAATGCTAAATGAAGTGCATAGGAAGAATGAAGCCAGAAAGATACATCTGGTCATGCAAATATTTCCAACTGTGTACTAACTATACACTGGTATATATTTTTATATGCTCATATAGATAATCTTGCATGCCTAAAAAGTCATTTTCTCCTGGCATTCTCTTCCACCTCCACCCCAAGTAAACAAATGTGTTTGAGGACAACGAGTTCTGCTGGAATACTCTTTCATAAAGCCATTTCAAACTCCTAGTGTGAAAGCAAATGGTGTCATCGGAACTGAAAGCTCTTTGGTTCTCAGCTTTGAGATGCATGGATCAAATCAGCAATCCGTTAGCCACCCTAGTAGCTCATGGGCCTGTCTTTACACTTCCCTGCCTCCCTCCACCACGAGTACTTATAATAGAAGAGCAGCCACAGCATAGGGCTCCATGTTCAGGGACTTTATCAGGGAGTGTTTTTTCAATAACCTGGTTTAGAGAAAGAGTAATGTGAGCCTCTTCAAGAAGCTGAAAACATGTGACTACCTTGTGGGGACAGGAAATGAAAACACCCCGTTTTCATGAAGGGATGTTTGTTGCTTTTGTTTTCGTGCGAGACTGGTCATAACGTCTTGCTCCTGAGACGTCAGCAACAGGAATCAACAAGGCAATGGGGAGTGGTGTTAACGTCTTGCTCCTGAGACGTCAGCAACAGGGATGAACAAGGCAATGCAGAGTGGTGTCAGGGTTGCTGACGCTGCTTCTTTTAGATATGTAGACTGTTTTTTAGTTCTCAGTTCCCAGCACAATTGAGTAGAAAGTAGAGGTTTTTCACCCATCCACCCCTACAACCACAGCTTGACCCACCATCAAGTGGAATCATAGGGTGGGGCCCTGATCCTATAGGGTTACTGTTCTTATGAAAGAGATACCAGAAAGCTTCAGCTGGGCAGTGCTGGCATGGCTGCTGTTCTTACGATTCCAATTAAACTTTGGCAAGAGCTGGAAGAGCTAAGGATGGGCACTTCTCATGTATGCTCAGGGCACATATGGAGTCTTTCTGCACAGGCTGTGAGACTGCTTAAGAGCATGAAAGCCTCAGGGTTGTCAAACTGCTTATGTGGCACATGAAGGTGTTAACAGCTAGTATCCAGCAAATAAGGCAGATGAGTCATTTTCTTTATTGATCAAACCTCAGAAATCACGCAGTGTTACTTCCATCTATCCCATTATAAGCTAATAATGGCCTGATCCCTTTGAAGGAGAGGTAGCTAGCCTCCATCTCTTTATAGGGAAGTGGTAAGGTTTCAGAAGTATGTTTGGGCTGGGAGCTCTTTTTATGGCTGTCTTTTAAACAGTCTGCCACAGATAATATTTGGCTCCAAGGACAATGATTTTCCCACAATAATTTGATGATGATAAAACAGAAACCCTTCTTCCTGTGGAGGCATTTAAAATACGGAGTTTAGAAACAAGAGATGAGTCATAAGTTATTTAGGATGAAATGAGCAATGTTCTGTGACCGCCTAGGTCAAACAGGCATGTCCAAACAGGTATCTTTAAACCACCTCTCTTAGCCAAGTCCAGTGGAGAGGGCTTGGGGTCAGCTTGGTTGTGCAAAGGGATGATTCATCTTCTCATAAAGCCAGAGAACAAGGAAGCCCTAAGCCTCAGCTGGGTCACTAGTATGAGGGGATCTGACCCAAAACTGAGCAATGAGCAGCTTGGGTTGGACCTTAGAGTGCCTCCCAAAATGGAGCCTGGACCAGTGGGGGATGGGGAGGAGATGAAGGATGGGATAGAGGGAGTGACGGCTGTGCGAGAGCAATGTGGGCACCAGGAACTCCACAGCCTTGGCAGCAGTGCATGAGATGGGAACAGCTGGAGGAAGGTGCCCTGCAAAGATACTGAGGCAGCAGCATCACCCAGCAAAGGCAGGAAGGAGAGAATTTTGCTTTAAAAAGCCACGGTTGTTCAGACTAGCGGAGAAATCATAAAACCACTTGAAAAGACCTAAAAGCTACATTCATATTTTCTGTCTGCTGAAAGATTGTCTCTTAGAGTTTCTGAGTACACAATTTCCCTTCTCTTACACATAGAAGACGATGGAAAACAGATCCTGTATATTTGTATTCAGAACACCTTGCAAAACTGAAAAGAACGGAAAAAAAAAATTCTCAAAAGATCTGGACTTACTTTACAAAGACAGATCAAATACTGCTCAGGCTACTGAAAACAGCTTTAATAAAGAACCCCAAAGGTTAATTGGAGGGCTTGATGCTCCCTCTGTCGATTGTTTTCCCAATACAGGTCACAGGATAAAAGAGTACCAGGGCTAGGGAAGGGGTCAAGGTAAATCAAGATATTACTAGAGATTTTTTTTTTTGAAGGGCAGAGAGATTCATAAATAAATTAAAACTGGGTCTGACTGAAACAACCTAAATGTCTATTGACAGATGAACGGATAAAGAAGATTTGGTATATAATATACATATGCTGCTGCTAAGTCGCTTCGGTCGTGTCCGACTTTGTGACCCCATAGATGGCAGCCCACCAGGCTCCCCCATCCCTGGGATTCTCCAGGCAAGAACACTGGAGTGGGTTGCCATTTCCTTCTCCAATGCATGAAAGTGAAAAGTGAAAGTGAAGTCGCTCAGTTGTGTCCGACCCTCAGCGACCCCATGGACTGCAGCCTACCAGGCTCCTCTGTCCATGGGATTTTCCAGGCAAGAGTACTGGCGTGGGGTGCCATTGCCTTCTCCAATAATATACATATACACACATATATACACAATGAGATATTACTCAGCCATAAAAATGAATGAAATAATACCCATTTTAGATCATCTAGAGATTGTCATACTAAGTGAAGTCAAGTCAGACAGATAAAGACAAACATCATATGACAATAACTTATATGTGGAATTTAAAATATGACATAAACAAAACTTATCTACAAACAGATTCACAGGCCCAGAGAACAGACTTGTGGTTACCAAGGGATAATGGGGGAGGGTTTGATTGGGAGTTTGGGACTATTAGATGCAAATGATTATACACAGAATGGATAAACAACAGGGTCCTACCGTATAGCACAGGGAATTATATTCGATATACTGTGATAAACCATAATGGAAAAGAACATAAGAAAGAACAAGGAAAAAAATGTGTATATATGTGTAAATATATATAGACATACATACATGTGTGTATGTGTATCTATATGTATGTGTGTATATACACACATGCATGGGTTTCCTGGTGGCTCAGATGGTAAAGATCCCGCCTGTAATGCAGGAAACCCAGGTTTGATCCCTGGGTCAGGAAGATCCCCTGGAGAAGGGAATGGCTACCCGTTCCAGTGTTCTTGCCTGGAGACTTCCGTGCACAGAGGAGACTGAAGGGCTACAGTCCATGGGGTTGCAAAGAGCCGGACATGCCTGAGCAACTAACACCTTCCCTTTCTTATATCACTTTGCTGTACCACAGAAACTAACACAGCACTGCAAATCGACTCTACAATTTAAAAAATTAAAAATATTAAAACTGGGTCTGATAGGACTATGGGGGGAAAAAACACTGTTAAGATGCATTAGAGTAAAACTGGATAAAATAAGTTAACTTTCCAGTGCCCCTGCTCTCTTGTATAACCTAAGGTAATACCTTTTTTAAAAACAATGACTTTCTCTGAGCTACAATATACTGTTCAGGACTAACCTCAGCTCAGAGGAGACTGGTAATAGTTCAGGGAACTAGAGAAAATGTTTTATAGCTTTGCTATCTTTGTTATTTCCTTTCTACTTTCAAGAAAATATTCTACTCTTGGCAACAGGTTAGTATGAACTATTTTGAACTTAATATTCTCCCATGCATAAACTAGTAACTGAAACTAAGGGGCATGTTAATTTAGAGGAACAGAGTATAGAGACTTAAGCCTTGGGGAATAAATTATAATTTTTTTATTAAATATTTGGGAGAGCATAAGAGGAAAAGGTATCTACTGATGTATTTTCCTTCCAAACTTAGTGTATTCTGCCTTGCTAATCATTCCCATAAATTCATGTCAGGCCTGTTATTCTTATCCTTACCCACCTCCACAAAGCAGAGTGGTTTGAAGAAACATCAACTAAGTGAGGAATGAGGAATGTTCTGCTACATGAGAAGGCTGTTCTGCTGATCTAGGGGAAAGCTTTGGGACAGAGAAAGAGAACACCACGAAATCAATGGATTCAATCTCAGTGATCAGTGGAGGGGCTGCCAACCAATCTGAATCACTGTGGTTACCATAAAAGTCACTGGCTCTGCAAGGCCTTCCTGCCAATTAACCAGCAGTACTTTTTGATAATCCAATGGCAAGAATTTCCTATGAAGTATTGTCTTTAGAACTGCTTTCCCTAGGAGAGTCATATACATGGAGTATTTTCTCATTCTGTTTCAACAGCCCATAGATTTTGGAGTAGAATTCAGAGCCAAATTAATGGAAAGACAAGCTGGGTATGAACCTCGGATGCAGGTTTAAAAGGAGAACTGAAACATTACTGGAATAAATGAGGAAAACGTAAATTGGTTTCACTCCTCACTATGTTGAGTACTTTTGTGAACTGCACATGAGCCTAAATTCAAAAAACAGTAATGCATGCTGTTTTTGTTTACCAGGAATGAGTGACTTAGCTTAATTATCTGAATGTTAAATTCTTTAACGTGCCATCCAAGATACTGTCTCATCCAGAAAATTTCAAAAGAAAATTGAGAAAACTACAAAAATGTGGGAAATATTTTGTTTTTGTTTTAGTCCACTCTTCTGCAGTCAGTGAAGCTAGTGACTGTTTTTACATAGTTTTTGTTAATTTAAAAAGTTAGCTTCTTCCAGCTTCAATAAAAAAAAGGATGTAGAAATACTTTAATATGGTATGCGTGCATGCATGCTCAGTTGCTTCAGTCGTGTCCGACTCTCTGAGACCCCAAGCAGGCTCCCTTGTTCATGGAATTCTCCTGACAAGAATACTGGAGTGGCTGCCATGCCTTCCTCTAGGGCTCTTCCTGACCCAGGGATTGAACCTGCATCTCCTGAGTTCCAGACAGATTCTTTACTGCTGAGCCACTGGGAAACCCTAAGTATGGTATAAGAGGTGCCAATTTTTCAGTCTTCCCAGAGCAACCACATGTCTCGGGTCAACTCTGAGTGACCCAAGATGCATCTAACCAGCTTTAAAGCATCTTTGTTTTGGGAGGCAGTCCATAAATGGTGTGCATTTAAAAGTAGCATTCCTTCAAAGGCCCACTTACTAGATATGTTATTAAATAAACAAGTCATTTAGTGAACCATGCTTTTGACGGTTTCCCCCCAATTCTCCACTATTAACTTCTCTAAGCATATAGAATTATTTCTTCACTTTTACTCCAGAACTTCTTTTGATGTCTGGCTAACCTCCAGTTCATCATCAATTATGAATTCTCTCTCTGTTATTTATAATTTATTAAGAAACATCATGAAAATCCCACATCAAGTTAATTTGGTTTCACTCAGTTACTTGAAGGCTAACCATAGCTTTTTTGGTAATTAACATGTGTCAGGCACTGGGCTAAAGGCTATATACATTTATATAATATTCATTTTATCCTCATAAGAACCTTCTAAAATACTGTCTTCATTTAAAGCAAGAAAATCAAAACTAACACGCATTGCATTTCTTTTTTCCCTAACATTTCACAGACAGTAAACAGGAAAAGTAGAATCTGACCCCTGGAATATCAACTTATCTGACAGCAAAACCTGTAACAGAGAAGAACAAACCTGACTCCATACTGGATCGGTTCCCTTAGCTCTAACCTTTGTGCTCCCTTGCCTGCGCTTAGTCATGCCTTAGTGCTGCCTACAGCCAGACATAACAGCCCTTCCTACCTAACAGCCTCCCTCGAGGCTCTGCCTCCCAGGCTTGATCCTGTCTCTTATACACATCTAGATGTGTATAAGAGACAGGCCTGNCAAAACTTATCTACAAACAGATTCACAGGCCCAGAGAACAGACTTGTGGTTACCAAGGGATAATGGGGGAGGGTTTGATTGGGAGTTTGGGACTATTAGATGCAAATGATTATACATAGAATGGATAAACAACAGGGTCCTACCGTATAGCACAGGGAATTATATTCGATATACTGTGATAAACCATAATGGAAAAGAACATAAGAAAGAACAAGGAAAAAAATGTGTATATATGTGTAAATATATATAGACATACATACATGTGTGTATGTGTATCTATATGTATGTGTGTATATACACACATGCATGGGTTTCCTGGTGGCTCAGATGGTAAAGATCCCACCTGTAATGCAGGAAACCCAGGTTTGATCCCTGGGTCAGGAAGATCCCCTGGAGAAGGGAATGGCTACCCGTTCCAGTGTTCTTGCCTGGAGACTTCCGTGCACAGAGGAGACTGAAGGGCTACAGTCCATGGGGTTGCAAAGAGCCGGACATGCCTGAGCAACTAACACCTTCCCTTTCTTATATCACTTTGCTGTACCACAGAAACTAACACAGCACTGCAAATCGACTCTACAATTTAAAAAATTAAAAATATTAAAACTGGGTCTGATAGGACTATGGGGGGAAAAAACACTGTTAAGATGCATTAGAGTAAAACTGGATAAAATAAGTTAACTTTCCAGTGCCCCTGCTCTCTTGTATAACCTAAGGTAATACCTTTTTTAAAAACAATGACTTTCTCTGAGCTACAATATACTGTTCAGGACTAACCTCAGCTCAGAGGAGACTGGTAATAGTTCAGGGAACTAGAGAAAATGTTTTATAGCTTTGCTATCTTTGTTATTTCCTTTCTACTTTCAAGAAAATATTCTACTCTTGGCAACAGGTTAGTATGAACTATTTTGAACTTAATATTCTCCCATGCATAAACTAGTAACTGAAACTAAGGGGCATGTTAATTTAGAGGAACAGAGTATAGAGATTTAAGCCTTGGGGAATAAATTATAATTTTTTTATTAAATATTTGGGAGAGCATAAGAGGAAAAGGTATCTACTGATGTATTTTCCTTCCAAACTTAGTGTATTCTGCCTTGCTAATCATTCCCATAAATTCATGTCAGGCCTGTTATTCTTATCCTTACCCACCTCCACAAAGCAGAGTGGTTTGAAGAAACATCAACTAAGTGAGGAATGAGGAATGTTCTGCTACATGAGAAGGCTGTTCTGCTGATCTAGGGGAAAGCTTTGGGACAGAGAAAGAGAACACCACGAAATCAATGGATTCAATCTCAGTGATCAGTGGAGGGGCTGCCAACCAATCTGAATCACTGTGGTTACCATAAAAGTCACTGGCTCTGCAAGGCCTTCCTGCCAATTAACCAGCAGTACTTTTTGATAATCCAATGGCAAGAATTTCCTATGAAGTATTGTCTTTAAAACTGCTTTCCCTAGGAGAGTCATATACATGGAGTATTTTCTCATTCTGTTTCAACAGCCCATAGATTTTGGAGTAGAATTCAGAGCCAAATTAATGGAAAGACAAGCTGGGTATGAACCTCGGATGCAGGTTTAAAAGGAGAACTGAAACATTACTGGAATAAATGAGGAAAACGTAAATTGGTTTCACTCCTCACTATGTTGAGTACTTTTGTGAACTGCACATGAGCCTAAATTCAAAAAACAGTAATGCATGCTGTTTTTGTTTACCAGGAATGAGTGACTTAGCTTAATTATCTGAATGTTAAATTCTTTAACGTGCCATCCAAGATACTGTCTCATCCAGAAAATTTCAAAAGAAAATTGAGAAAACTACAAAAATGTGGGAAATATTTTGTTTTTGTTTTAGTCCACTCTTCTGCAGTCAGTGAAGCTAGTGACTGTTTTTACATAGTTTTTGTTAATTTAAAAAGTTAGCTTCTTCCAGCTTCAATAAAAAAAGGATGTAGAAATACTTTAATATGGTATGCGTGCATGCATGCTCAGTTGCTTCAGTCGTGTCCGACTCTCTGAGACCCCAAGCAGGCTCCCTTGTTCATGGAATTCTCCTGACAAGAATACTGGAGTGGCTGCCATGCCTTCCTCTAGGGCTCTTCCTGACCCAGGGATTGAACCTGCATCTCCTGAGTTCCAGACAGATTCTTTACTGCTGAGCCACTGGGAAACCCTAAGTATGGTATAAGAGGTGCCAATTTTTCAGTCTTCCCAGAGCAACCACATGTCTCGGGTCAACTCTGAGTGACCCAAGATGCATCTAACCAGCTTTAAAGCATCTTTGTTTTGGGAGGCAGTCCATAAATGGTGTGCATTTAAAAGTAGCATTCCTTCAAAGGCCCACTTACTAGATATGTTATTAAATAAACAAGTCATTTAGTGAACCATGCTTTTGACGGTTTCCCCCCAATTCTCCACTATTAACTTCTCTAAGCATATAGAATTATTTCTTCACTTTTACTCCAGAACTTCTTTTGATGTCTGGCTAACCTCCAGTTCATCATCAATTATGAATTCTCTCTCTGTTATTTATAATTTATTAAGAAACATCATGAAAATCCCACATCAAGTTAATTTGGTTTCACTCAGTTACTTGAAGGCTAACCATAGCTTTTTTGGTAATTAACATGTGTCAGGCACTGGGCTAAAGGCTATATACATTTATATAATATTCATTTTATCCTCATAAGAACCTTCTAAAATACTGTCTTCATTTAAAGCAAGAAAATCAAAACTAACACGCATTGCATTTCTTTTTTCCCTAACATTTCACAGACAGTAAACAGGAAAAGTAGAATCTGACCCCTGGAATATCAACTTATCTGACAGCAAAACCTGTAACAGAGAAGAACAAACCTGACTCCATACTGGATCGGTTCCCTTAGCTCTAACCTTTGTGCTCCCTTGCCTGCGCTTAGTCATGCCTTAGTGCTGCCTACAGCCAGACATAACAGCCCTTCCTACCTAACAGCCTCCCTCGAGGCTCTGCCTCCCAGGCTTGATCTTTAAAGGGTATAACACTTTTCATTCACATGGAGATTAAAAAGTTGCAGAACAGAGAATAACATTCGTCTTGTTAGAGGTATACAGGAACCTCATGACCAGACCTGCAAAGACAGTTGCAAAAACAAAGGATCATCACATCCCCTCTGGGGTCTGGTTGGCACCAATAAGTCTACAACAACCAGGCACAGACCCTCCCTTTTAGTATAAGAGAAGCCTGAATTCTAATTCAAGTAAGGTGATTCTTAGCCTGTCTTCTTGGTATGCTGGCTTTCTGAATGAAGTCATTATAGCTGTCCCAATACCTTGTCTCTCGTTGGCCTGTCATGAGAAGAGCGCTATGAGCTTGGACTCGGTAACAAACCTGTGCTCTAAAATTCTACACTAATCTGTATCTATCATTTCCTGATCGAGTGATGTGTACCATGCTTTTCATTGTGCCCTTAGGGATCATTCCAGGTGGACTCACCAAAATACATAGAGGCTAAATACTTCCCAAGTTGTCTCACAGCCTGTGAGTGGTAAAGCTGGAGATCAGACCTATCTCTCCAGGTATACAATACCCACAACATGGCTCTATCTTTAAAGAGTATGAGGGTTTGCATGGAATGACTGGAAGACTAAATTCCCTCGCAGTACTCAGAATCGCCACTGACACCATAAGTTTTTATAGTACTGAATTTTCAATCTATGGGAGTTAGTTTTGTTTGTTTTTTCTTTTTTGGTATAGCTGTCAGAACCCTTGTCAGTATCTTAGTTAAACATCCTTATTTACTTTTGAGCACCTCTGGGTACCACCTGGTCAAAATTACTCACATACAAAAATTAGCTTTACCTATTACTTTTCTGAGGCTTTGATACAGTGCTCCTTTTTAGTAGTAAGTGAACAGTTTATGGCTGTCTAGGGAGGCCTTACAAATAGCTATGAAAAAAAGAGAAGCAAAAAGCAAAGGAGAAGAGGAAAGATATACACATCTAAATGCAGAGTTCCAAAGAATATCAAAAAGAGATAAGAAAGCCTTCCTCAGCGATCAATGCAAAGAAATAGAGGAAAACAACAGAATGGGAAAGATTAGAGATCTCTTCAAGAGAATTAGAGATACCAAGGGAACATTTCATGCAAAGATGGGCTCGATAAAGGACAGAAATGGTATGGACCTAACAGAAGCAGAAGATATTAAGAAGAGGTGGCAAGAATACACAGAAGAACTGTACAAAAAAGATCTTCA
>SJYX01019253.1:434520-469808 GCA_006410675.1 Oreotragus oreotragus
ATCACTTCATGGCAATTAGATGGGGAAACAGTGGAAACAGTGTCAGACTTTATTTTTGGGGGGCTCCAAAATCAGCAGATGGTGACTGCAGTCATGAAATTAAAAGACGCTTACCCCTTGGAAGAAAAGTTATGACCAACCTAGACAGCATATTCAAAAGCAGAGACATTACTTTGCCAACAAAGGTCCGTCTAGTCAAGGGTATGGTTTTTCCAGTGGTCATGAATGTATGTGAGAGTTGGACTGTGAAGAAAGCTGAGTGCTGAAGAATTGATGCTTTTCAACTGTTATGTTGGAGAAGACTCTCGAGAGTCCCTTGGACTGCAAGGAGATCCAACTATTCTGAATGAAATCAGCCCTGGGATTTCTTTGGAGGGACTGATGCTGAAGCTGAAACTCCAGTACTTTGGCCACCTCATGTGAAGAGTTGACTCATTGGAAAAGACCCTGATGCTGGGAGGGATTGTGGGCAGGAGGAGAAGGGGATGACAGAGGATAAGATGGCTGGATGGTATCACTGACTCGATGGACGCGAGTCTGAGTGAACTCTGGGAGTTGGTGATGGACAGGGAGGCCTGGTGTGCTGCGATTCATGGGGTTGCAAAGAGTTGGACATGACTGAGCTACTGAACTGAGCTAAATACTTGTCAACACTGCAGTATTCAACAAATGGAGATAGTGGCTGTGACTGACCATTAACTGGGGCTTTAGGGGTAGGTAGCTTCAGGCATGGCTTCCACTGACCACCACCCCCACCAACACACACACTCTCTTATATTGCTGCCCTCATATATATCATCCTTTTGAGTTGTGGTCTGGATCTAGTGACTTGCTTCTCATGAGCAGAATATAGCAAATGTAATGGATGCCATTTCTGTGAATAGATTACAAAAACACAAGTGTTCATCTTGCTAAAACTCTCTTTCTTGCTCATCCTCTCACTTTCTCACATTGATGAATCATACTGTCAAATGCTCAGTGAAGATACCCGTGAGGCAAAGATCCAAGGAAAGCTCTGGCTAATAGCTTAAAAGGGGCCTAGGTTCTGTCCAGTAACTCACAATGAAATGAATCATGCCGGCAACCATGAGTTAGCTAGGAGCATATCCTATCCAATCATGCCTTGAGATGACTACAGCCTTGTTAGAGAACCCAGATAAGAATGCTTGAATTCCTGACCCAGAGACACTGTGAGATAATTAATGTATATTGTTTTAGTCTTCCAAGTCTTAGAGAAATTCGTTAAGCAGCAACAGATAACAAACACAGCTCATTACTACCAGCCTTCTGAAGAGCTGTGCTGAGACATGCTTTATTCAGGCTGGCCTGCCTAGGGACATTGCTCTTTGCATCCCCAGGGAGTACCATATTTCCGAACATGGGCGCTCATTTGCTTTAACTGTTTTGCTCCTTAGAGAGAAGGCAAAACTCCATTTTCTTCAGAAATGTAATCTCCACATCACTGGGAAATTGCTGTGTAGTTGTCTATCTGCTTTGCCTTCTTCAGACTTTATCAGTTCTGAGTAAGAGTCAACAAATAGACTTTCTCCCCTGATTTTAAGCTCACACATTTTATCTATTTTAAGTTTTTCTAAATATAACAAATAAAAGTAGTTGTACACACTGCTGTATTTAAAATGGATAACCAACAAGGACTTATGGTATAGCGCAGGGAACTCTGCTCAATGTGATGTGGCAGCCTGGATGGGAGGGGAGTTTGGGAGAGAATGAATACATGTTTAACTATGGTTGAGTCCCTTTGCTGTTCACTTTATGAAAGTGAAAGAGGAGAGTGAAAAAGTTGGCTTAAAGCTCGACATTCAGAAAATGAAGATCATGGCATCTGGTCCCTTCACTTCATGGGAAATAAGATGAGGAAAAAGTGGAAACCGTGGCTGACTTTATTTTGGGGGGCTCCAAAATCACCGCAGATGGTGATTGCAGCCATGAAATTAAAAGACGCTTACTCCTTGGAAGGAAAGTAATGACCAACCTAGACAGCATATTAAAAAGTGAGACATTACTTTGTCAACAAAGGTATGTCTAGTCAAGGCTATGGTTTTTCCAGTGGTCATGTATTAAAAACAAAACAAAACAAAACAAAAAAGTCAAAGAAGACATACAGATGGCTAACAAACACATGAAAAGATGCTCAACGTCACTCATTATCAGAGAAATGCAAATCAAGACCACAATGAGATACCACTTCACACCAGTCAGAACGGCTGCGATCCAAAAGTCTGCAAGCAATAAATGCTGGAGAGGGTGTGGAGAAAAGGGAACCCTCTTACACTGTTGGTGGGAATGCAAACTAGTACAGCCACTATGGAGAACAGTGTGGAGATTCCTTAAGAAATTGCAAATAGAACTGCCTTATGACCCAGCAATCCCANACTGTATGCAAGAAAACAAAAGAGACACAGATGTGTAGAGCGGACTTTTGGACTCTGAGGGAGAGGGAGAGGGAGAGGGAGAGGGTGGGATGATTTGGGAGAATAGCATTGAAAATATGTATACTATCATGTAAGAAACGAATCGCCAGTCTATGTTCAATGCAGGATGTTTGGGGCTGGTGCATGGGGATGATCCGGAGGGATGATGTGGGGTGGGAGGTGGGGGGGGTTCATGTTTGGGAATTCATGTACACCCATGATGGATTCATGTCAATGTATGCCAAAACCAATACAGTACTGTAAGGTAAAATAAAGTAAAAATTAAAATTAAAAAAAAAAAGACAGAGAAAGACAAATATAAAAAATAAAATAAAATAAAGAAAGCTGAGTGCAGTAGAATTGATGCTTTTGAACTGTGGTGTTGGAGAAGACTCTTGAGAGTCCCTTGGCCTGCAGAGATCCAACCAGTCCATCCTAAAGGAAATCAGTCCTGGGTGTTCATTGGAAGGACTGATGTTGAAGCTGAAACTCCAATACTTTGGCCACCTGATGTGAAGAGCTGACTCCTTGGAAAAGACCCTGATATGGGGAAAGAATGAGGGCAGGGGGAGAAGGGGATGACAGAGGATGAGATGGTTGGTTGGCATCACCAACTCAATGGACATGGGTTTGGGTGAACTCCAGTTGTTGATGGACAGGGAGGCCTGGCATGCCACAGTTCATGGAATCACAAAGAGTTGGACACGACTGAGTGGCTAAACTTAGGTGAAACTATCACAGTGTTGTTAATTGGATATACCTCAATACAAAATAAAAGTTTAAAAAATTTTTGTAACTTGGTGATAGAAGTTGTGTATTTAATAATAACTTAAACCATAGCGTTCACCAAATGAGTGCTCAAGCTTTATTACATAGAAGTTAAAAGTTACAATTTCTACCCTATATTCTGTTTTTTACAGGTGAGTAATGCGAGTTTTAGGGAGGTTGTGTACAATCATATGCCTACAGTTGCACAGAAAGAAACAGTCCTGAGACATGAACTTGAATACAGACAATCTTTCTTCAGAGGCTACACTCACAGGCTGAAAAGTACACACAAAAAAAATTTTTTTTAAGATTAATGTTTAGACAAGTTTTAGGATCACAGAGAAATTGAGAGTAAGGTACAGAAATTTCCCATCTATCCTCTGCTCCCACACATGCACAGCCTCCCTATTATCAACATTCCCCACCTAGTGGTATATCTGTTGCAACTGATGAATCTACACTGACACGTCATCACATTGTAATCACTCCAAAGTCCATAGTTTATGTTACGGTTCACTCTTGTATATTCTATGGGTTTGGACAAATATGTAATGACATGTATCCTCCATAAACTTGTAGATGTTCAAGCTTGATTTAAAAAAGGCAGAGTAATCAGATCAAATTGCCAACATTGTTTGGATCATAGAAAAAACAAGAGAATTTCAGAAAAACATCTGCTTCATTGACTACACTAAAGCTTGTATGGATCACAACCAACTGTGGAATATTTTTCAAGAGATGGGAATACCAGACCACCTTAACCTCCCTCCTGAGAAATCTGTATGCAGGTCGAGAAGCAACAGTTAGAACTGGATATGGAACAACAGACTGGTTCCAAATCGGGAAAGGAGTTCATGTCAAGGCTGTATATTGTCACCCTGCTTATTTAACTTATATGCAGAGTACATCATGCAAAATGCCAGACTGGATGAAGCACAAGCTGGAATCAAGATTGCCGGGAGAAATATCAATAACCTCAGATATTCTGATGACACCACCCTTATGGAAGAAAACAAAGAAGAACTAAAGAACCTCTTGATGAAAGTGAAAGAGGAGAGTGAAAAAGCTGGCCTAAAACGCAACATTTAAAAAGCTAAGATCATGGCATCTGGTCCCATCACTTTGTGACAAACAGATGGGGAAACAATGAAAACAGTGGCAGA
Source organism: Oreotragus oreotragus (assembly GCA_006410675.1). Taxonomy (NCBI): domain Eukaryota; kingdom Metazoa; phylum Chordata; class Mammalia; order Artiodactyla; family Bovidae; genus Oreotragus; species Oreotragus oreotragus. The sequence continues at coordinate 438,884 of SJYX01019253.1, forward strand.
CTTTTATTTTTTTGTGTTCCAAAATCACTGTAGATGATGACTGCAGCTGTGAAATTAAAAGATGCTTGCTCCTTGGAAGAAAAGCTATGACAAACCTAGACAGCATATTAAAAAGCAGAGACATTACAGACAAAGGTCCATGGTTTTTCCAGTAGTTGTGTATGGATGTGAGAGTTGGACCATAAGGAAAGCTGAGCACCTAAGAACTTATGCTTTTGAACTGTGGTGCTGGAGAAGACTTGAGAGTCCCTTGGACTACAAGATCAAACCAGTCAATCCTAAGGGAAATCAGTCTTGAATATTCACTGGAAGAACTGATGCTGATACTGAAACTCCAGTACTTTGGCCACCTGATGCGAAGAACTGACTTACTGGAAAAGACCCTAATGCTGGGAAAGATTGAAGTCAGGAAGAGAAGGGGACAACAGGATGAGGATGAGATGTTGGATGACATTGTCGACTCACTGGACACGAATGTGAGCAAGCTCTGGGAGTTGGTGACGGACAGGGAAGTTTGGCATGCTGTAGTCCCTGGGGTTGCAAAGAGTCGGACATGACTGAGTGACTGAACTGAGCTGAAAGAGTATTTTTGCATGTATTCTCAGCTGGTCAGTTGCCTCTGATTCTTTGCAACCCCATTGACTATACCCACCAGGCTCCTCTGTCCACGGGATTACCCAGGCAAGAATACTGGAGTGGGTTGCCATTTCTTCCTCCAGAGGATCATTCCAACCCAGGATCAAACCCATGTCTCCTGCATCAGCAGGGCGATTCTTTACCACTGAGCAACGCAGATCCTTTGTGCTCTGTCAAGTCATCAATCCCCCATCCCTAAACCCTGTAAAAGAAATTTAAAGTACAAAAAAATTATTTAAGCCATCACAAATCCTACAGTCAGAAATAATTTCTATTAAATATTGACTTATTTGGTTTATTTAGCTCATTTCCTAGTTCTTTTCTATGTGTAAATGTAAATATTATTTATGGGGTAAAAAGGTATGCTTTTTCTATTTAATATTTTATTATGAATACTTTATTATGCTCTTTTTTAAAAAAACATGATTTCTAATAAGTATATAATATTATTCAAAAATGCTGCTGCTGCTACTGCTGCTAAGTCGCTTCAGTCGTGTCCGACTCTGTGCGACCCCACAGACGGCAGCCCATTGGGCTCCGCCATCCCTGGGATTCTCCAGGCAAGAACACTGGAGTGGGTTGCTATTTCCTTCTCCAGTGCATGAAAGTGAAAAGTGAAAGTGAAGTCGCTCAGTCGTGTCTGACTCAGCGACCCCATGGACTGCAGCCTATCAGACTCCTCCACCCATGGGAGTTTCCAGGCAAGAGTGCTGGAGTGGGGTGCCACTGCCTTCTCTGTCAAAAATGCTACGTATCACTTTTTAAATCACTAATGCTGGACAGGACTCTTAAGTTTTTCCTAATGAATAACACTGTAGTATTCTTGAATGTAATGATTTACATCCTTAGAAGTGGAAATATTAGGTTAAATATGCATTTCTAGGTTCTCATTATGTATTAACCAAATGATTTTTATAAGGAGAAAATCTAAATCAAATTCCCTTAAACAAAGTAAATATTTGCATGTCTTGTCAAACCTACTCCATTATTTTTATTATTCCAGATTTTCCAATTATTAAAAAATTGTGAAATTATTTTAATTTCTACTCTGCATTCAAGATGAAAAATTATCCCAGTGTTCGTTTGCTTATACCCAGGTTTATTAATCTGGTGCTATTTTATTGGGAGAAGACGGGGAGGGAAGAATAAGGAGGGCCAGGGAAGCAGAGGGGAGAGGCTGGTCAGAGGCACAGAGATGTGAGAAAGCAAGACTAAAGGTACAGGAGAGCCATTATAGAATTTTACATCAGAAATGACAGGACAAAAATGACATTTTCCCCAAGTGTATTCTGGAAACAAGGTACAGGATAAGTTCACAAAATGGGAATACAGGGAGTGGGTAACAGCCAAGTCAGAACAGTCAGCTGGAAGCCTGTTTAGTAACTGACACAAGAAAGTGGGCGTCAAGATGAGTCAAAACCAAGATGAGGAATATGGAGATAAGGAGAAGGATTCAAGGGATGTTTGGGAGGTAGAGACAATAGAGCTTGGAGGCTCTTTGATATGGGGAAAAGGAGACATCTGGAGTGGCTGCCAGATTTCTGGTTGGTAAGACTTGGGTTGGAAGAATTTCAAGGACTACAGAGGAATGTTGGGGCAGCCACGAGGACGCTCGGGAGCCAGGCAGTGGTGGGGACTCGCCACTTGGAGGAAAAGGGGAAGCAGGATGCAGAGGTTAGAAAGTGCCAGCTGGCACCTGAGGTTGCCTTTGTCTATCATGTATAATGTGTGGCAGATACTGTTTCATTCATAGGGTTATTGAAAAGAACAAATGAAATAATGTTTACAGAGTTTAGCTTAGTGCCTGGAGTATAGTAAACACTAAATAAGGAGAGCTGCCGTTTTACTCCTTTATAAGAAGTCAAGAATGGTTATCAATACATCACACTTCACAGACCGTGAGAAAGATAAGCCCTGAAGTGTATTGGGTTAATATCACCATGGGGAGAATCTAGGTGACCTTGCAAAGAGTGGTTTCCACAAAGAAGCAATTACAGTTGGGAGAGTTGAAGACTGCTTTGAAGTGTTCCAAAAGCAAACAGCAGTAAAATCAAGAGATTGATGAGGCTGAATATCAAACAAGAAATGCAAGAGTAAATCATGGTGTTCAGTCCCTGTCATAAGCAGAATAATGATGCTCCAAAAATCTCTATATCCTGTTCCCTGGAACTTGAAACCACATTACTATACATACAAAAAATATTTTGTACATACGATTAAGTTAAAAGTTAAAATGGGGAAATTACCTTGTATTGGGCTTCCCTGGTGGCTCAGGTGGGAAAGAATCTGCCTGCAATGTGGGACCCCTGGGTTTGATCCCTGGGTTGGGAAGATCCCCTGGAGGAAAGCACAGTGACCCACTCCAGTATTCTTGCCTGGAGAATCCCCATGGACAGAGGAGCCTGGTGGGCTGCACTCCATGGGGTTGCAAAGAGTTGGACACGACTGAACTACTAAGCACACAGCTCTTAGTATCTGGGTAGGTGCAGTATAATTATAAGGGTTCATGTAAGGGGGAAGCAGGAGGGTTGGGATCAGAGAAAAACATGGTATGACACAGGCGGAGGTCAGAGTGATGCAGCCACGAGCCACAGGCCAAGGGACGTGAGCAGCCTCTAGAATAGAAGCTGGAAAAGAGAAAGAACAGATTCTTCCTTCGACTCTCCAGAAGGGACACAGACTTTAGTGCCATCAAACTCATTTCAGACCTCTGACCTCTAGAACTATAAGAAAAACTTGTATTATAAGCCACTGACTTGTGTAGTAAGCTTCAGCAGCATGGAAAATGAATACAGTGTAAGATCCAGACCCCACGTTACGGGATCAGACCTGGCTTGGATGGGGGCCTCCGCAACCTATACAGGGTAAACAGGTGTCCAGATAATCTCCAAGTGTCCAGTCAGCACAGCTGTGATTAGAGTCTAGAACTATGCCTGACACATAGCATGTGTTCAATTAACATATACAGAATAAATAAATCTGAGCACTTTATGTTTTTTATTACACTTTGATCTCACTTCTATCTTTGTAACCTCCTCAGATGGCTACCCTGATAGCTCAGTTGGTAAGGAATTTGCCTGCAATGCAGGAGACCCCAGTTCAATTCCTGGGTCTGGAAGATCCCTAGGAGAAGGGATAGGCTACCCACTCCGGTATTCTTGGGCTTCCCTTGTGGCTCAGCTGGTATAGAATCTGACTGCAATGTGGGAGACCTGGCTTCAATCCCTGGGTTGGGAAGATCCCCTGGAGAAGGGAATGGCTACCCACTCCAGTATTCTGGCCTGGAGAATTCCATGGGCTGTATAGTCTGTGGGGTCTCAAGAGTCGGACATGACTGAGTGACTTTCACTTTCAGATGCTTCTATAAAAGCTCCAAATTTTAGAGGCTGTTTCATTTCCCCCTGGAAAGTTTTGTTATCTCATGTGATTTGCTGAGTGTAAAACAAAAGTTGACATGTAAACTAAAAGTATACAGGTAAGCTAAAGTTGATGATTTTCAGTTTAGTTCCCAACCTTTTCTCATTTCTAACTCCCCTGAATGAAAAGCTGATCTGAACAATTCAGATTCCGCTGAGATGAGTCAAAAATTAGAAGCTTTCTATGCATGTTTAGGCAGTTCTGGGATTTGTCATTACACTTCTACAAGTTTCTTTAGAGGGAGCTAACAATAAAGATTAAAGTAATAACCCTGCAAAGTACATATTATAGCTAGATTTGAAAGGACACAACAAGCTCCCACTTAATAAAAAAAGTTCCTTTGGTTGAGGTTCTGGTCTTCTGTGGATTCAGTTCTCTCTCCCCCTGAGGTTCTTTGAAAACAGCATCCGTGTTGTTAATGGGACATTCAGAGAAGACCCTGTGAGTCACATGGCTCTACTGTGATAAAACTGAAGTGTGAGAGTCCCCCCAGGCGTGGAAGCAGGGCCTGGAATTCTTGCACTCCTCAGCCTCTCCCTTTCTTCTTAGACTCGTACCATTTGCGTTCAGCCTCAGGATCTGCTTTCCTTCCACTACCATCCAGAACACCTTGTCATCAACTTAAAGGACAGTTCAAGGCTGCTTGGATCATCGAAGAATAGTGTTTCCACATCCTCTTTCTCCCACAAGCATTTAATTTCAGAACGTTACATTTTAAAAGCAATTCACATCTTCCGACCTCTCCTGATGCTCTCTTCCTTCCTCTTCATTTGTTCCTGCCTCCAGTCAGTGAGGCTGAGGATTTGCTATTAATCTTGACTAGAAAGGTCAGCAAATATTTTGAGGAGAGTGTAGGGAGTATTCTGGGGAAAGAAGATGAAGAGTGGCCTTATCAAACATAAAAAGATGGGAATTATTTTAAATATTATAATCAGATGATCACAGGCCATGCCTTCTCATGACTCCTTAACTGGTCCATTCTATCCACCATGTAGGACAGCACTGTAGATTTCCATAGCAACTCTCTTTAATTGTTATCATGGCAATGCAGTAGTTATCACATTCACAAAGGGAGACTGGTCATTTTCTCAGTAGGGAAAGAAAATAACTATGATCTACAGAGGAGCCAGAAAAGATGAATCAGTTATTCTCTTCCCACTTAACTACATCCTGAAGCATTCCCTTCCAGTTTTGCAGAAGACATTAGTTTGGAGTTTGTTAATTTTGCAAGCAGAATGAACTCTTTCAGGGCCCTAAAGCACCTGGTAGACAGATAATCGCCCGTGGGTCTGGGTAAATGTGGCTTACAGTGTTGGCTTTCATGGAGTTGTTTGCAGATGAACAAAAGCAATACATAATGCCATTTTAGAGGCCTTTTTCTGGTCATCAGAGCGAGGGCCTTGAAGATGTGTGTGTGCTTTCACATACACAACACACACACACACACACACACGCAATGCCCTCCAGCCTCAGAAAGCTCCAGTTATTATGATTATCTGGCTTAAGTATATAGATAAAAGCTCCATTCATAACAGCTTCAGGCCTTCTTGGCATCTAAGATAAATGATGTTTTTAAATGAACCTTTTGTTGTTAACTTGCTGTATGTTTGAAAATGATGGTCAGCATAGCAAAAGGATCCATAAAACAGATTAGAGCTTTTTTTTTTTAACAGTATATTTTTCAAATGTTTTCATTGATAAGGTTGAGCTAAAGAGGAGCAGTAATTTGTGTCTAATATTCTTTTCTCTGCTTTCATTATACAGCTGTAACAGAGAAATGCCTAGTGGTTATCAGTGAGATGTGCAGTCCATGTGTCTCTATGGCATCATCCTGTCTGTGTGTTCCAGGGTGGAAGATTCTGTTACTCAATACCTATACATCTTTCTGAGCTCCTGCTATGAGCCAGGCGATGTCCCAGCCCCAGCAGAGAACCAACCAACCCCATTTATGCAGTCATGGAACCTGCGTTCTCGTGGCAGGAAATGGCCTGCCCACGAATAAATATATCATGTGACAGTGATGAGAGGTACTACAAGGAAAAATAAAGCAGGATAAAGAGGATACATACTAATAGGAGTGAGGTTTATTTTATGTGGGGTGGTCAAAAGAAGACCTCTCTGAGGGTCTGACATTTGACATTTGAGCAAAGTCTTAAAAGAAATGGCTTTTCAGTCTTGCTAAATGCTCTCAGATCTCTGTACCGCTTTCAGTAAGTCTGAAGATGAAACAAACATGTGCCAGATGAAAGAAGCAAGAGGGTAAAGACAGGAAACTGGAGTGATAAATCCACACCGATGATCCAATTCGGGGACTAATTTATGCTTCCAAAGCATGTTCAGAAAAAAGTGAAGACGAAATCCCCTCACCGAAACCCTTTGATGAATCACCAGTAGCTAACTGTTACCGAGCGTCCCACAGGCATGACATATCATCTGAAATCTGGGTGGATTTCAGAAGAGAAATGTTATTGCATTTAAACAATACCATTAGCCAATCTGATTTCACTTACTGGTATGCACTTTGTTCCAGCTATCTAGTCTAAAGATGAATTGCCCGATGGTTCTATTGTCAAAATGACAGCGTGAAAAGAGAAGCATGTGGGTTGTAATAATAATGTGGTACATGTGTAGAAGGTCAGAGAAGCAACAGATTAACATTCCAGCGAAAGATTTCCCCTGGGACATCTCTTCAAAGTATCAAAGGCCAAAGATCAGGACACTGATAATGTGTCTGGCATTGGTGGTGAAATTGTTGTATGTATTTAGCTCTGCTGAGGACAGAGCCATGTTCTTTTCAATTAGTTGATGAAATCTCTCCCGAACAATGAAGAAGCCAACCACGGAAACCAGCTTCAATACAGCTGAATGAATGGAAATGAGCTTGTGTGAAAATACTAGTTGCTTACTGCAGATTAATGAAATAAATTTGAACATGTTCCCTGGAGAAGGCAACTAAATAATTCCCTGCCCTGGAGATTTAAGCCTGTCATGTATAGCATGCCATTTCTTTACTGCATTTTTAACCAGATTCTCAAGTTTGCAACCCTTCTGCAAGGTGAACCTGGGGATTATGGGATGGGGGAGTCCAGTGGTCCTTTCTAAGTGCTGGCTCTATGAAGCAGCAGAGTTGGGTGGCTGGTGGGGGTGGGTAAGAAGGGTGAGCATACTGGCTTTACAAGCAGAGGAACCTGGGTTTGACACTGGATTTCATAATTTACTGATGTGTAAAAGTAAAATACATCTTCCTTATTTTTAGAACAGGGAAAATAATACAGCCTAAATATTTATAAGACAGATTTTTAAAAAGCAATGCTGATGTAGTACTTTGTGTTCTTGTAAGGAATGGGAGCTGTGGCTTAATTTTACAGCTTCTTTGTGGCTTCTCTGACATTCCTGCTGCCTCATTTCCCTGGTGCTGGGAGAAAAATCCTGGGTGGCTTGATACATATTAAGAAGGAATGGTAAGTTTTGTTTATATTTCTAAATGTAAGCACCCCTTAACTTCAGAAAGGAAGATTGTTGTCTGTTTAAAATTTCATTTATGTGTTCATTGTCAAAAGTTAAGATCTGAAAACATAGGGGGATATTTAAAAGGAAATTTCAGGAAATAAGTAAAATACAAGTGATTTGCAAAGTACACAGGAAATACCACAATAATAATTTGGGAAGCAGTGTGTGTAAAGGTTGCAATGTAGTTCCTGGGTCCAGTGCATGTATTTAAATTCTAGCTCCACAACTACTAGCTGGGTAACCTCCAGCAAGTTACTTACCCTCTCTGGGCTTTTCCTGCTTATCTGTAAAGTGGGCATATAATAGGGCCACATTACAGGGTTGATGGAGGATTAAACTGGCAAAAAGCCTTAAACAATGTGTGTTATTTACTTTGATTACTTAAACTCTCATAAATGTAATTTCAACCAGAAAAGTGTTTCAGGGAAACTTAATGCTTTCAGATAGAAACTTTAACTGTGATTTATAATTTCATTACTAACATAAGGTGGTTGTATTATTACCTCTTTGCCATGAGGTCTTATTTCTTTTGATAAACATGGCTGCTGAAAATAGCAGTAAGACAGCCTTCCTCAAAGCTGAGTTGACTTTGACCTGTTTTGAGAAAGCAAGTTGTCCTCTTCACAGGGGAATCCTGGAGACTCTCAGAGCAGCCCCCCCAGAACAGACAGAACTTCTGCCTTCCCCCATGGGAGCCACAGTTCATAGCAACATCATCAGTTCCCTCCTTCAACACAAACCTGGAGTGTCTAGGAGGACAGTCCTATCAACACTGGTTATGACTTGAGGACTCCAAAGAAGAGTTCCATGAAGATATAATATCAGTGTGGGATGCACAAATCTTTTTTTAAAAATCTGGCCTCTTTTATGACTTGGATAGGTAATGTTTGGGTGAGATGTTCAAAACCAATGAAGTATAAGACCTTGGGCAGAACTCCTAATCTTTTTAAGGTCCTTGGACAGTGGTGTCGACTCTTCCCCTGCTCTTGACAATGATCACTTCATAGTCTTTGAATCAACAGTAAAATGGACAGGAAGAGACAGTCTGACCTGGACCTTAAGAGGATGCTGTAGAGGGCTTACAACGATTACCTGAGGAAGATGCAGCCTGATGGGCAGTAAAGCAGGGATTAATAGATTCAACAGCTGCTTGATAAATTTCTCTGAAAAGAGAGGCTTGAAGGACACCGGCAGAAAGAAACGGGAGAAAACATAAATGGCTTGTGAGAAAGAGCCAAATGGCCTTTTCCTGTTTCCTAAGAGACTGAATCTCCTGGGCTGGGGAATGTGCTGTTTCTTATAAGAGCTTCTGAAAATGCACTTTAGTACCAAAATTCAAAGCAGGGCCACAGATCATTTATAGGAGACAAAAAACAATAAGCAGTGCCAGCACGGAGGAATATATTTTACTTTGCTCTGCCATGAGGAATTATGGTGGGCTGTGATGAGTGGAATATAAAGTAACATAAGTTGCCTGTTGACAACAGGGTTTGAAATTATAAAATGTAAAACCAGTACATTTCCTGCACACTGTGAAACAGCTGGGGTGTTTTTATGGCATCTAGCGGGATCCCACGCCATCTCTCAAAACCCTATAATTCTGTAAGCACGTTAAGTGCATCTTGATATTTACTCTGTTTGTTTATTTAGCTTCAAGGATTTCACAGGCGGTGCTGCATAGAATCACATGTAAGGAAAGTGATCAACACTGAACTGTGCTGTCTTTAAGAACACCAGGTCCTAGCTCTACTAAAGGATGGGTTGGCCATTATGTTCAAAGTGCCAGAACACCTAGGCAGAACAGAATCGTTTCCTTGTAAGAAAGGGAAAGAATGACTCAAGCAAAAATTCCACAGGAATGTCTCCCTCCATAGCCTGTCTGGAATCTAAGTATAAAAATTAAGTCTTTTATGAGGTTGACAGCAGCATAGTTCATATAAGATCCCTTTAAATGACAGATGGTGATAAGCAAGTCAACACTTTATGTGTTAGACTTCAGAGGTGTTGCAGCCACTGACCCACATAAAGCAGTGCACAGACAAAAGGCAGGAAGCAAAACTGTGCGCTGAGCATCCCACCCTAAACAGTGACTGACTGTATTGTCTTTCTGCTGCTTGCTTACTCGAAACTCATGCATGTCAATCAATCAGCACACAAGACACTGATTACTTAAAATCCTTTGGCTGTTACACTTGTCGTGGTTTAAGGTTTTAATCAAATATCACATTTTCAGTTATTATTTATAGGCTGAACTCCTGGGATACAGAACTGACTGGCAATTTGTTGGGACCTGGGACAGTGTCAGCAGTTAATGATTTGAAGCACATAAGCAGCTGTAGAGGAGCAGAAGGTTGGGAAGGGTGTGTGTGGGGTGAGTTCCAGAGGATGCTCAGCTTGGGGATGGAGAGCACCACTGTACCCGGAAGTAGATTTGTGCTACCTGAGAAAAGCAGAGAACCTGAGCAAATATCCTCTCCCTATTTGAGACAGAGGTCTTCCCTCTCCTGATTGCAGGGTCAGGAATTTTGTGAGGGGAAGCACTGCCCTTCACACAGCAGTTTGTCAGCTGTCAGCAGCTCCTGACATGACAAAACCCCAAAGCAGAGGGACTGGGGCTGCGTAATACAGAAATGCCCAGTTGTCTGAGTTGNTGTGTGTGTGCTTTCACATACACAACACACACACACACACACACACGCAATGCCCTCCAGCCTCAGAAAGCTCCAGTTATTATGATTATCTGGCTTAAGTATATAGATAAAAGCTCCATTCATAACAGCTTCAGGCCTTCTTGGCATCTAAGATAAATGATGTTTTTAAATGAACCTTTTGTTGTTAACTTGCTGTATGTTTGAAAATGATGGTCAGCATAGCAAAAGGATCCATAAAACAGATTAGAGCTTTTTTTTTTTAACAGTATATTTTTCAAATGTTTTCATTGATAAGGTTGAGCTAAAGAGGAGCAGTAATTTGTGTCTAATATTCTTTTCTCTGCTTTCATTATACAGCTGTAACAGAGAAATGCCTAGTGGTTATCAGTGAGATGTGCAGTCCATGTGTCTCTATGGCATCATCCTGTCTGTGTGTTCCAGGGTGGAAGATTCTGTTACTCAATACCTATACATCTTTCTGAGCTCCTGCTATGAGCCAGGCGATGTCCCAGCCCCAGCAGAGAACCAACCAACCCCATTTATGCAGTCATGGAACCTGCGTTCTCATGGCAGGAAATGGCCTGCCCACGAATAAATATATCATGTGACAGTGATGAGAGGTACTACAAGGAAAAATAAAGCAGGATAAAGAGGATACATACTAATAGGAGTGAAGTTTATTTTATGTGGGGTGGTCAAAAGAAGACCTCTCTGAGGGTCTGACATTTGACATTTGAGCAAAGTCTTAAAAGAAATGGCTTTTCAGTCTTGCTAAATGCTCTCAGATCTCTGTACCGCTTTCAGTAAGTCTGAAGATGAAACAAACATGTGCCAGATGAAAGAAGCAAGAGGGTAAAGACAGGAAACTGGAGTGATAAATCCACACCGATGATCCAATTCGGGGACTAATTTATGCTTCCAAAGCATGTTCAGAAAAAAGTGAAGACGAAATCCCCTCACCGAAACCCTTTGATGAATCACCAGTAGCTAACTGTTACCGAGCGTCCCACAGGCATGACATATCATCTGAAATCTGGGTGGATTTCAGAAGAGAAATGTTATTGCATTTAAACAATACCATTAGCCAATCTGATTTCACTTACTGGTATGCACTTTGTTCCAGCTATCTAGTCTAAAGATGAATTGCCCGATGGTTCTATTGTCAAAATGACAGCGTGAAAAGAGAAGCATGTGGGTTGTAATAATAATGTGGTACATGTGTAGAAGGTCAGAGAAGCAACAGATTAACATTCCAGCGAAAGATTTCCCCTGGGACATCTCTTCAAAGTATCAAAGGCCAAAGATCAGGACACTGATAATGTGTCTGGCATTGGTGGTGAAATTGTTGTATGTATTTAGCTCTGCTGAGGACAGAGCCATGTTCTTTTCAATTAGTTGATGAAATCTCTCCTGAACAATGAAGAAGCCAACCACGGAAACCAGCTTCAATACAGCTGAATGAATGGAAATGAGCTTGTGTGAAAATACGAGTTGCTTACTGCAGATTAATGAAATAAATTTGAACATGTTCCCTGGAGAAGGCAACTAAATAATTCCCTGCCCTGGAGATTTAAGCCTGTCATGTATAGCATGCCATTTCTTTACTGCATTTTTAACCAGATTCTCAAGTTTGCAACCCTTCTGCAAGGTGAACCTGGGGATTATGGGATGGGGGAGTCCAGTGGTCCTTTCTAAGTGCTGGCTCTATGAAGCAGCAGAGTTGGGTGGCTGGTGGGGGTGGGTAAGAAGGGTGAGCATACTGGCTTTACAAGCAGAGGAACCTGGGTTTGACACTGGATTTCATAATTTACTGATGTGTAAAAGTAAAATACATCTTCCTTATTTTTAGAACAGGGAAAATAATACAGCCTAAATATTTATAAGACAGATTTTTAAAAAGCAATGCTGATGTAGTACTTTGTGTTCTTGTAAGGAATGGGAGCTGTGGCTTAATTTTACAGCTTCTTTGTGGCTTCTCTGACATTCCTGCTGCCTCATTTCCCTGGTGCTGGGAGAAAAATCCTGGGTGGCTTGATACATATTAAGAAGGAATGGTAAGTTTTGTTTATATTTCTAAATGTAAGCACCCCTTAACTTCAGAAAGGAAGATTGTTGTCTGTTTAAAATTTCATTTATGTGTTCATTGTCAAAAGTTAAGATCTGAAAACATAGGGGGATATTTAAAAGGAAATTTCAGGAAATAAGTAAAATACAAGTGATTTGCAAAGTACACAGGAAATACCACAATAATAATTTGGGAAGCAGTGTGTGTAAAGGTTGCAATGTAGTTCCTGGGTCCAGTGCATGTATTTAAATTCTAGCTCCACAACTACTAGCTGGGTAACCTCCAGCAAGTTACTTACCCTCTCTGGGCTTTTCCTGCTTATCTGTAAAGTGGGCATATAATAGGGCCACATTACAGGGTTGATGGAGGATTAAACTGGCAAAAAGCCTTAAACAATGTGTGTTATTTACTTTGATTACTTAAACTCTCATAAATGTAATTTCAACCAGAAAAGTGTTTCAGGGAAACTTAATGCTTTCAGATAGAAACTTTAACTGTGATTTATAATTTCATTACTAACATAAGGTGGTTGTATTATTACCTCTTTGCCATGAGGTCTTATTTCTTTTGATAAACATGGCTGCTGAAAATAGCAGTAAGACAGCCTTCCTCAAAGCTGAGTTGACTTTGACCTGTTTTGAGAAAGCAAGTTGTCCTCTTCACAGGGGAATCCTGGAGACTCTCAGAGCAGCCCCCCCAGAACAGACAGAACTTCTGCCTTCCCCCATGGGAGCCACAGTTCATAGCAACATCATCAGTTCCCTCCTTCAACACAAACCTGGAGTGCCTAGGAGTCCTATCAACACTGGTTACGACTTGAGGACTCCAAAGAAGAGTTCCATGAAGATATAATATCAGTGTGGGATGCACAAATCTTTTTTAAAAAATCTGGCCTCTTTTATGACTTGGATAGGTAATGTTTGGGTGAGATGTTCAAAACCAATGAAGTATAAGACCTTGGGCAGAACTCCTAATCTTTTTAAGGTCCTTGGACAGTGGTGTCGACTCTTCCCCTGCTCTTGACAATGATCACTTCATAGTCTTTGAATCAACAGTAAAATGGACAGGAAGAGACAGTCTGACCTGGACCTTAAGAGGATGCTGTAGAGGGCTTACAACGATTACCTGAGGAAGATGCAGCCTGATGGGCAGTAAAGCAGGGATTAATAGATTCAACAGCTGCTTGATAAATTTCTCTGAAAAGAGAGGCTTGAAGGACACCGGCAGAAAGAAACGGGAGAAAACATAAATGGCTTGTGAGAAAGAGCCAAATGGCCTTTTCCTGTTTCCTAAGAGACTGAATCTCCTGGGCTGGGGAATGTGCTGTTTCTTATAAGAGCTTCTGAAAATGCACTTTCTTACCAAAATTCAAAGCAGGGCCACAGATCATTTATAGGAGACAAAAAACAATAAGCAGTGCCAGCACGGAGGAATATATTTTACTTTGCTCTGCCATGAGGAATTATGGTGGGCTGTGATGAGTGGAATATAAAGTAACATAAGTTGCCTGTTGACAACAGGGTTTGAAATTATAAAATGTAAAACCAGTACATTTCCTGCACACTGTGAAACAGCTGGGGTGTTTTTATGGCATCTAGCGGGATCCCACGCCATCTCTCAAAACCCTATAATTCTGTAAGCACGTTAAGTGCATCTTGATATTTACTCTGTTTGTTTATTTAGCTTCAAGGATTTCACAGGCGGTGCTGCATAGAATCACATGTAAGGAAAGTGATCAACACTGAACTGTGCTGTCTTTAAGAACACCAGGTCCTAGCTCTACTAAAGGATGGGTTGGCCATTATGTTCAAAGTGCCAGAACACCTAGGCAGAACAGAATCGTTTCCTTGTAAGAAAGGGAAAGAATGACTCAAGCAAAAATTCCACAGGAATGTCTCCCTCCATAGCCTGTCTGGAATCTAAGTATAAAAATTAAGTCTTTTATGAGGTTGACAGCAGCATAGTTCATATAAGATCCCTTTAAATGACAGATGGTGATAAGCAAGTCAACACTTTATGTGTTAGACTTCAGAGGTGTTGCAGCCACTGACCCACATAAAGCAGTGCACAGACAAAAGGCAGGAAGCAAAACTGTGCGCTGAGCATTCCACGCTAAACAGTGACTGACTGTATTGTCTTTCTGCTGCTTGCTTACTCGAAACTCATGCATGTCAATCAATCAGCACACAAGACACTGATTACTTAAAATCCTTTGGCTGTTACACTTGTCGTGGTTTAAGGTTTTAATCAAATATCACATTTTCAGTTATTATTTATAGGCTGAACTCCTGGGATACAGAACTGACTGGCAATTTGTTGGGATCTGGGACAGTGTCAGCAGTTAATGATTTGAAGCACATAAGCAGCTGTGGAGGAGCAGAAGGTTGGGAAGGGTGTGTGTGGGGTGAGTTCCAGAGGATGCTCAGCTTGGGGATGGAGAGCACCACTGTACCCGGAAGTAGATTTGTGCTACCTGAGAAAAGCAGAGAACCTGAGCAAATATCCTCTCCCTATTTGAGACAGAGGTCTTCCCTCTCCTGATTGCAGGGTCAGGAATTTTGTGAGGGGAAGCACTGCCCTTCACACAGCAGTTTGTCAGCTGTCAGCAGCTCCTGACATGACAAAACCCCAAAGCAGAGGGACTGGGGCTGCGTAATACAGAAATGCCCAGTTGTCTGAGTTGAAAAGAGAGGAAAACATCAGATGTTGCTTTTCAAACAAAGACCCAGTTTCATGCTTAACACCACAAAGATAACTTGGTTTTCTGTTCTTAGGATTAAAAAAAAAGGGGCGGGGGAAGTCACCAAAAAACCTTTGTACCTTTGAAGTAAGAGCAAGCTATGTGAAACGAATTTTAACCAGGTTCTGCCAATATCTATCAGCACCAGCATTTCATATTGCAGATAATAAGCATCTGGAGAAAATGACAGGCGAGAGCAAGGGAAATCTGGAGGCAAGGTTCAGAGTTTGCAGCATCCAGGTCAGACAAGGTTTCAGAAGACTTTCGGGATGAGGGTGTGACTAGAGATGAGAACGTGCTGAGTGCTCATATTCTAATGTGTCAGTTTTTTAAAATAAAAAATAAAGACATTTGGGGGTTAGTTTTCCTTTTACAATGCCCACCCATAAGGGAAATAAATGTACTGATGTAGAGAAGACTTAATCATAAATGAATGGAGTATGTAGCTCATTATTCATGGCAATAATTAAATATCGTTTATTAATAAAGCTTATGAAGACTTTCTTGTCTAGATAAGGCAGAGAAGTTGTAATTCCTTTCCACTTAAAGAAAGAAGCCAATACTGTACCAATAAAAAAGATGTCACATCTTCCCAAAGACAGCATGTTTTAAGATTTAATGTGTGTGACATCTGCAGATGGAAAAACAGATGATATCTGAAAAATAAAGTCATAGAATCATGAGGGCTTGGTGAAAGGTTTAGGTTCGGTATCCTTCTTCAAATAATGTTTTAAGACTGCTTGACAACACCAGAGAATTTTTAAAAGAACATGAAAAGAAAATGCCTTAACCAAAGCTGGTGGAAATAGAAAAAAAAAAAAAAGAAAGAAAGCACGAGATCCAGTTATTAATCTTGGTAGCTGTTTCTTGGATACTGAAAAGAGAAGTCAAAAAAAACCAGAAGCAAGTTCAACCAACATCTCTAATATAAGGCTTTTTCTGGGTAGACTTCTCCACTAAGGGAAACAGGAAACCATACTGTACCGAGGTTTACAGCTGGCACATCAACCGTGTCTGCAAGTCTGTTATTTCCCCATGGCTTGGCTTTGTTTCATTCTGTACCATTTTTTTTCCCCTCTAAGACTTTGTACATGCGTGTGCGTGTGTGTGTGCGTGCATGTGTGTATGTTTAGCATTAGCTGTGCAGAGATAAAAACAAGTACATTTAGTTAACGGTAAGGAAGGGCATGTGGTGACACAAGCACCAGAGTGGCTGGGAGGATTAAAGGGCAAACGGAAGGCCACTCACCAGGGGACCTGAGCCATGAGAGTAACTTCCCTGGGATTTTCTTCCTCTTCTACAGGAGGAGGCTTTACCATCAGGCTGCTGGGAGACCTTTTCTAACTGGATCGTCTACAATGTAAATGTTCCCCACATTTTCCCAAGAATAAAATCATTGATGATGCATGTGTAATGTAGGGTGGGCTTTCAATTGCACACACAGAGAGTGACAATAATTTTAATTGCATTTTGTTGTATTTCCTATTAATCTTGGAGTAGACCTGCTATGTGTAAAGAAAACTGCAGAGGACACAACAGCTTAGAACATAGTTGTGCAAAAAAAAATTTTTAGTCTAAAATGTTGCATTAATCTAAGGCTAAATGAAAGGATACTAAACTGAGGGTTGGAGAAGACTCTTGAGAGTCCCTTGGACTGCAAGGAGATCCAACCAGTCCATTCTGAAGGAGATCAGCCCTGGGATTTCTTTAGAGGGAATGATGCTGAAGCTGAAACTCCAGTACTTTGGCCACCTCATGCTTAGAGTTGACTCATTGGCAAAGACTCTGATGCTGGGAGGGATTGGGGGCAGGAGGAGAAGGGGACGACAGAGGATGAGATGGCTGGATGGCATCACTGACTCGACAGACGTGAGTCTGAGTGAACTCTGGGAGTTGGTGATGGACAGGGAGGCCTGGCGTGCTGCAGTTCATGGGGCTGCAAAGAGTTGGACACGACTGAGCGACTGAACTGAACTGAACTGAAACTGAAGGTTAGATTTCTGGGTCTAGATTTTGCTCTGTTAGGCTCTGGGCAAAGCTTTCATTTTCCTTTACTTCAAAGCGAAGGGGGGATTCAGGTTAAACAATTTTTTAGATGACTTTGCAACTCCCTTTTCACGATGTCCTGAGAGAGTGTGTGTTGTAATGAAAAAATCTGTTTTTTTCAGTCAGTGAGCCCTGGCCCTGACACACAGCTCTACTGTTCCTTACTCTGTGGTGTGGATCTTAGAACCTCTGTTAGATTTTCCAATTATTCCAGGCATAAGGATGCATATAAAGTGTGTGGGGGGGCGGGTGGGGGGACGGTGTATACGCAGCTGGATTCAGAGCATCTTAGGGAATATTACGGAGCCTGCTCTGACTTCCCTTTGATTCTGAGCTTTTGTACCCACAGCAGTTTCCATGGTTTATATACAGTAATCTATCTCTAAAAAAAATATTCATCCTACAGCATAAAGCCCTTTCATTTGTATGTGAACAACTGAGTTCAAGTTGGCACCGCTGTCACACCCTCCGAAGACTTCAGAGGCCACAGAGATTACCTCTACAGCCGCATTCACAGCAAAGCACTGAGCCCCAAGTGCTGTAACTCGCACAGAGTAAACCCAAGGGACAGAGCTCCACCTTCGCAGGGAATCCGTGCAAGCCAAGACTGACTCCCAAATAAACCAAGAAAATGAAATGTCTCCAGTGAAAGGGCTCTCAGGCTGCCCCCCAGAGATACATCAGGTGGGCACACATCCACCCATCTGTCTATCACATCCACGTTACCTAAATTATGTGACAGATATGCCCCAGAGCCAGAGCCTCTCCTACATCAATTCTGTACTGTTAACTGAAGAAAAGAGAGGCTCTAGAGGAAAAGAAATAATATGGCAAAGAACTACCTTTCTTAACATCTAAGCATATTCACATGCACACGCTGCTTTTATATATTTCTAGGGAGGAAGCATAAAAAATGCCAATTTACACTTTGCAGAAATAAAGACTATATGAAACAGTTTGATTTTAGTTCTATGTTTTTGGAAAGAGGGCTAACCTATGTGCCAATGATGTGGAATTGTAGACACAGAAGCCAACACGGAGATCATTATTTTAGAGGAGAAAACGGCTTTTAAAGATGGCTGCCATGTATATACCTATGGCTGATTCATGTTGAAGTTTGACAGAAAACAACAAAATTCTATAGCAATTATCCTTCAATGAAAAAATAAATAAAATTTTTAAAATGGTTGCCATCATTTCACTATTACTTCATCTGGCATCACTTCACTCTCTGAGTCTCCCATGATTTAATTCAGAATTAATATTTTATTTACAGCCCGGTCACTGGAATAAATGTTCCACCAAGGAGTTAAGTGATTTATGCTTTCATGTCACTGTTCTAATGCCATTTCCCAGTGGCTGCATGTTGACCACACATTTTATGTGGCTAATAACCTCAAAGAAATACCAAATGATTAAATTCAAAGGGTTCTTGATGTAAATCAAGCTTTTATAGACAGAATAGGTTTGACCACCAAGTACTTAATTCTCAGCCATGCTGAAAGAGTAACTCTGTATCTCATAATGTAACCTGGATATAAAGTTAAGTTGTTCCACACTCAGCTTTTTCCAGTGTCCAGGTCATGTCCTAGTAGAAGAATTAGTCTCTTAAAATAGAATATTTTTCTTCATTAGGCAACATTGCTTCCAGTAGCAAGGAGAACAACTGGTACATTTATTTACCCAAGCCAGGAGATACTAGCATTTTGTAACTCATACAACAGCTTTCCTAGTACCAGAGTCAAATATGGATCCTACTGTAATCAAATGGGATAGGACAAAGCACTGAAGTATGGATTAATTTCATATAAATCATAACTTTAGCAATTTTAGGAATATTTCCACTAAGTTGTAAGACTGTAGGTAACTATCTTAGCTTCTAGAGTTTCTGATAAATGAACACTCCTCTCAGGAATGTACACTGGGCTCTGGGAAAACAGAATCCACCCTGTTGGCTTATTCAGCCTAAACAGAGGAAATTCTCATATTCTACTTGGGCATTTGAACCCAGGAGAAAAGCTTGGATTGAATTATGCCTTTATTTCAGCATGGTATAATTTCTACTCTTATATTTTCAGAGTTCTGGTAGGAAGTCAGCCAGGTTGATAAATTGATAAAATTAATTTTCTTGAGTATATTTATTAAATGATTCATTATCTTATTACTAACATCTACTGAGCCTAATTTCTTCATAAATACTTTATTATCATCTCTGAGTTTCTTCATAATTAGACATAATGCATAAAAAGGTGAAAATCTGATTTGCTTAAATACTTAAAAGCCAAAACTCTTGAAAAAAATTTGGGGCCCAAAATACTATAAGGTTTCATGAAATGTATGGGAAACCCTAACCAGATCATCAACCAGATATTAAAGAATCAGAGCTAAGATTACTTTTTGAAATTTAACTAATTCTATTAATAAAGTATGTGCTTATGAGTATTAAGAATCTTTGTTTCCTCAAGGAGAAAAATGTACCATTGTATTTATAATTTTTTCTAGCTATTTATAATGTTTGCATAGGAGAGAGACACTCAAGTTAACTAAAAGTGTGGCAAGTATACATGTTGTTCTGCCTACAAGAGTCTCACTCTTTGCCTGTTATCTAAGGATAATTATTTGTAGTGTCTGATTTCACTTTCAAAGACACCTGGTTGAGAAAATAAATTATGTGATCTATATATATATTAAAAGAAACCACACACACCTGGGATTCATTCTAAGGCTATATGAGAAAGTAAGAAAGCGCGAGTAACTGTTATCAGCCACAGATAGCCAGGCAAGATGAAAAGCTGGAATTCTGTTCAGAATACCATCATACTCAAGAGACCCATCGGCAACTCTCTGTAGCCAGAGTGCAGACTGTGAGCAGAGGCAGAAAGAACAGTAAGGAATTGTTAGTGAAGGCTATACGGATGGCAAGAAAGGGGCTAGCAAAGTCTGAGAAAAATGGCGAGAAAATTTTTACTGAAAGTTGGAAAATGGTGCCCCATGTTTTTCAGTAGTAGAACAGCTGTAAAGCAACTGCCTGAACAAATGCTGAAGAAAGAAAATATCCTTTATATGCTCTGAGATCTTGGTAAGATGATTTTCAGAGACAGTGTTGAAAATGGCAATTGGCTTCTTTTAAATGAAAAGGTTTAAAAGATTTCTTAACTGAAAAGGAGGAAGTATTCAAATTTTAAGAAACATTTAAAAGGACCACAAAGTGACTAAGAACATCTTAGTTGGAAAACTAAACTATTTCTAATTTTTACTCCATTCTAAAAAGATTCTCAAAGTGAAATACTGACTGGGGAATAGGTCAGATCAAAGTGTGTGGCAATAAGACTCAGTTAAGATTTCTAAAATATTTAAGGCAGTTTTGAGTAGACCTGCTTCAGCTACCAAAAAAAAAAAAAAAAAGAGTTAATTCCATTCAGTTTATTTATTTGTTAAATTTAACCTCTACTTGAGTCTGTTTTTGATATCACAATGTGATTTCCACTGAATTAGACGTACAGTTGACCCTTTAACAGTGCACGTGTTGGAGGTGCCAACCCTCCACATACTGGAAAATTCACATATAATTAACTTTGTTGACTCCCCAGAAATTTAACTATTAATAGCCGCTGTTGACCAGCAGCCTCACTGACAGCACAGATAGTCTATTAACACATATTCTGTATGTTATGTGTATTATATGCAATAATCTTACAATAAGGTAAGCTAGAGATGAGAAAGTATTATTAGGATCATCATAAGAGAATATATATTTACAGAACTCTACTATAGTTAGAGATACCATAACTCACATGGTCAGTTTCCAAGATGAACAGTCTGTCAGTATCTATATCAATATTGTCTTACATGATATAAAATATTGTCAATATTATATATATTACTAACAGTAGTTATCAAGAATGAAAAGATAATGTGAAAAAGAAATTTCTGTTTATTTACAGGTAAAACAACCCATGCAATGATAATGAACAAGCAACCGCGATTGTTTATGGTAGTACAGTGTAATCAACAGATTGTTTCATGGTAGCCTAGCCTATTCACTACTAAATGACTTGTTACACAACAGTTATGGGATACAGTATTGCAGTAATATTATAGTCTTGGTAACATTGTGAAACTTTTAAAAACCACTTACCTGTAACAGAGACACAGACATAGAGAGCAGACTTGGCAACATCACGGATGGAGGAGAGGGTGGGATGAATTGAGAGAGGAGCATCAACATAGATACATATCCATGGATCAAACAGATAGCTAGTGGGAAGCTGCTGTATAACAGAGAGCTCAGCACCTGCTCTGTGACCACCTAGAGGCCTAGGATGGGGAGGGGGTGTGAGGGAGGGAAGGATGGGATATATGCATACATATGGCTGATCCATGGTGATACACAGCAGAAACCAGCATAGCATTGTAATACAATTATCCTCCAACTAAAAATTAAAAAAAAAAATACTCACTGTCATGATGGGCTCATAAAGTGGTTTCTCCTATTCCAAGAGAGAAGTATACTGCACAGTACCGTCTTTGAAAGCAACACTATAAAACAAATTATGTTTTACATTAGATATCACTGACTTTATGCCTATAGTACCTACATCCGTTTTATACATTCAGGACATACTTTTAAAATTTTTATGCTATTTCTATGCCTACATGGTACATCATCAACTTTTTTCAAAATGTCACAAATGTCAAAAAGTCCTAATATAGTCATTGAAAAAAATTCATATATAAGTAAACTCTCACATTTCAAACTGTATTGTTTTAGGGTCAAATGCATTTTGTAGTATTTCTCATGGCACCCTTTTTAACACAGAGCTTACTTCCAGAACTATTAATAGTAGCACAGTTTGGAAAATGCTCCTCTATGTTAAAATAAAAAAGTTTGTTTTTGACCTTTCCCAATGTGGGAAAATAGTTCATTAGGTATTATATTTGCTGCTTGCGGTTTAATACCACAGATTAATAAAATCAAAGAAATATCCTTGTGGATTATGGAGAAGACAGAGAGTAAAGCATGTGGTGAAAATATGAAATATAAAAATTCCATCTAGTCTATGGCAAAGAAAATGACAGACATGGTTACATTTCACAATGATGTGATCCTGTCTTTCATCTTCTTGTTTAAGCAGAAAGCCATTTTATTTCTCTATAATGACCACTTCCATGCTTTATGTTCACACTATTGTAACAGGAATCTTGGTTTGTGTATATCATTCATAAACGTGTGCTAAGCTAGGATTGTGATATTAATCATTTGGGCTAGACTAAAATTATGAAACAAAAAAAGCTATGATAGGTAATATGGATGACATAAGTTTAAATAAGCATAGCACATGATTATACTGTTTCTTGAATAAAATAAAAAGCCAAGCATCTAGATATAAATGATTATATTAATTAGCTATATGTTTTGCTTTTTAATTATTACAAGTAAATATTTAGGCTGATGCTTTTTATTTTTCCTTTCTCCATAAGGTCATTTAAAAAATTTAAAACTCCTATACTTTAACTAATTTGGAGAAAGTCAAGTCTTCTTTGTAACTGTTTAAGGTTTACCGTCAGTGAAGGATTATATTTAACAAATGCCCAGCTGTGTTTGTCAATCTCATTTCCTTCATATCTTTAATTTGATAGAAGATGTAATCATGTTTCAACAGTAAAAATTAAATATGTGAATAATTTAGCTTTTCACAAGTGGGTCTTTTCACGAGTCATTCCATGCCCTTACAAAATGTACTACACTGATGTACTAGAGTCAATGTCCAGATCTATGGATGAAGGCTCATCACAGACATTAAACACAGTTAATCTTAATTTAAATGTGAGATGTGACATGTGATTTCTAAAGAAAATAAAAGTTCCTTCCTAATGACATTAGATTGATTTATACCAGTGAAGATGCCTTTATTATTTGGAACAAATTATTAATTTTTCTCTACCAAAGTTGTTGTTGTGCTTTCTCAACTAGGCATTTTAATTTTCACATTGACAACCAGTCAGAAAGAATCCATTATAAATGATCAAAGCATATGCTCGATAGGCTAGTTTCTTAAAATGACAAGTAGGACAGTTTCGTGATAGAGAAAACTTGATGTGTGCTTTAATCTCCATATTTTGATGCACTGCACACCACGCTGCCTTAGTTGAAATGCATTTTGTTCATAAAGCTTTCACTAAGTGTTTCCTCTTTAAACACTTTGTCAGGTAGAGAGACGCTCTGGATGGAAGTTGTTACTAATGGTGTAGTAACTGTTTTACTACTTAATACGTGCAGAGAATCGGTTTGCCTTACTAATATCTGACCTAAAATTTTGTTCATAAAATTGAAAGAGAAATGAAAACAGGGAAAAGGAAGGAAACATCAGCATTTTATTCTCAACTATTTTAAAACTCAGGGGTTACTTAAAACAAGTGAAGTTAGTGTTTTTAAAAAAAAGCTATTTGACAGTATTCAGAGTTGTCCAGGAATAGAAAGGCCAGGCTTGGGGGCATTGGAGCATAAAATACCAGATAATTTTAGGTGACTAGGCAAATCATCCACCTTAATAGTCTGAAACAGGTAGGTAGGAATTTTCCTATGGTACACTTTTGGTACTACTTCCTTTAGGTACATAAAGTGTCACATTTCTTTGTATTTCTAAAACAAATACACATCCATCTCCTAGCTTCAATAGCCAAGGTTCATGAAAAAAACTTATACTTTGTCATTCCAGGGAGGGGTCTCAAGATTGCAGAATAGAAGGATGTGGGGGGCTCACCTCCGACCATAAACACATCAAAAGTACATCTACTTATGGAACAATTCTCATAGAAAATTAAGTGGAAAGTGGCTGAAGAATTCCTATACAGCCAAAGCTGCAAGAAAGATCTCCACATAACCAGGTAGGAGAGAGGGAAACAGGCATCCTGTTGGGATCTGTACCCTTGGAAGGAATCTGAAAGGAAAAGAAGGTCTGCAAGGGTGGACTCATGCTGGGGAGCAAATGTGTAGAGACACAATCGAGGCATCCTAGTCCTGGGGTCCTGTCTGGAGAAGACCAAGCCCCACTACCTACTGGGAAATCACTAGGAAAGAGACAGGCTGGAGAAGCCCAGATTCTACTCCCCAGTACACATGTGCTGGCATGCTAATAGGCAGGGGGAGAGAGTCTTGCACCGGCGGCGGCTGCCTCCCCACGTTCCCCCATCTGAAGGGGAGGACCCCCTGGCCCTGCTCCCTCCACACTACACAATATCTGGGCAAAGACTTGGTCTAGCTATGCAGAGACAGGCTGAGCCATCTGCTGTGTACTCAGAGTGGGGCAATGGTGGGCACTGTCAGCAGAGCCACGGTGTTGCACCATGGCTAAACGTTTAATCTCTGGCAGATGGGCCTTGGGAGAGGGACTCAACCAGCTGTGCAGAGACAGCATGGGAGGCTGGGACGTGACCCAGGTGGGGCGGCTGTGACCGCTGTCAGTACACCCAAAGTACATGGCGGTTCACACACAGCAAGAGCACTCTAGCTCCTCCCACTCCACATTGCATCTCAGGGTTAACTGGGGCAGACAGGTCCTGGGAGAGGTCTGCCACAGAGGCAGCCAGGATCTTAGGTGGCAGCACAGTCATCTCAATCCTTGTAGCCCCAGTGCCCCAGCCCCCAGTGCCAGCCCCAGCCTGCTCCACACCACCATCTTGCACTAGATCTGGGGTGAACACCACAGAGAAATGGATTTGACCCTGAGCTGCTCCTGAGCATGATCACAGGGGCCTGTCTACTACACAGGCAGCAGAGGTCCACTGTGACCATTCAGCCCTCACTTACTTAGGCAATCACCTCCTTTGGGGCAGGGCATGCACTCAAGGGCAGTGGGGCCTAGTCAAACCTGAACATCAGACTTTATTCCAACAACGGGGGAGCAGGCTCCACCTCTGACAGGATGGTGACAGCCACAGAGCAGAGGGGAGTCCCTGTCACACACTGCACCAGCCACACCCCTTATCAAGGGACCAGCGGCCAGCACACTCTGAAGAAGGACATGGCGGCATTCATAAGGAAACCAGTCCTCGCACCAAACACCCTGGATCCGCAAAGTGTAAACATGAATTCTCCCATGAGAAAACATCCCTTTGAGGCCAGAGTAGATAACTGTTTCTCCTAAATTCAAAAAGACAGAGAAAGCGAAAAAACATGAAAAGGCAGAGGATTGCTCTCAATTAAAAAAACAAGAAAAATGAAACATATCTCATCAGTCTACCAGACTGAGTTTAAAAGTGTGGTAATAACACTAACCGAATTAAGAAAGATTATCAACAGAAACACAGATAACTGTAGCAAGAAACTAGAAATTATATAGATGAACAAATTCAAAATAGACAATTCAATTGCTGAGATAAAAATCAGTCTGGAAACAATGAATAGCTAACTAAATGACACAAAAGAATGAATACGTGATCTGGAAGAAGAAGTAAAGTAAATCACCCAATCAGAACAGCAGAGAGTAAGTAGGTCAAATTTTTAAAAAAATGAAAGCAATACAGGTGATCTATGGGATAATAGCAAACATGCCAACCTATATATAATAAGGATTCCAGAAGGAAAAGAGAGAGAAAATGCTACTCAGTTGTGTCTGACTCTTTGTGACCCCATGGACTATAGTCATCAGGCTTCTCTATCCATGGAATTTTCTAGGCAGGGATACTGGAATGGGTTGCCATTCTCTTCTCCACAGGATTTTCCCAACCCAGAAACTGAACCCTGGTCTCCCACAAGACAGAGAGATTCTGTCTTGCAGGTAGATTCTTTACGGTCTGAGCTATTAGGGAATCTCAGAAGAGAGAGAGAAGGGGATCAAAAATGTATTATAAGAAAGTATGGCTGAAAACTTTCCAAATGTAAAGAAGGAAACAGTGATACAGATATAGGAAGCACAGAGTATTTCAAACAAGATGAACCCATACAGACCTACACCCCGACATGTCATAATTAAAATGGCAAAAGTGAAAGATAAAGAGAGGATTCTAAAAGCAGCAAGAGAAAAACAGCCTGTTACCTGGAAACCTGCATAAGGTTATCAACTGATTTCTTTGCAGAAACTTTGTAGCCCAGAAGGGAGGAGTGGCATGATATATTCAAATTCCTGAAAGGGAAAAATTTACAACCCAGGATGCTCTACCCAGCAACATTATAATTTAGAATAGAAGGAGAGGTAAAGAATTTCTTATCAGAAAAGCAAAAACTAAAAGACTTCAGTAATACTAAACCTACCCTAAAAGAAATATTGAAGAGTCATCCCTAAAAAGAAAAGAAGCAAAAATATATAGGAAAAGGAAAATCACAATAACAAAGACCAATATAAAAAAGGAAGAAATTTTTTTCTTTTCCAGATACAAGCCCGAGAGAAAACAAAAACAAGTACTAGGTATCCAAATAGGAAGGGAAGATGTAAAACTCACTATTTGCAGGTGCCACAATACTCTATGTAGAGAACCCTAAAGTGTCCACACAAAAACTATTAGAACTAATAAATGAATTCAGTGAGTTGCAGGATATAAGATTAATATACAGAAATCTGCTGTATTTTATTACACTAACAATGGAACATCAGAAAGAGAAAGTAAAAATATTTCAATTAAAACCATGTCAGAAAATAAAATACTTAGGAATAAACTTAACCAAGGAGATGAAAGACCTATATGCTGAAAACCATAAAATAATGATAAGTAAAACTGCAGATGATCCAAAGAGATGGAAAGATATCCATGCTCTTGGATTGGAAGAATTGATGATAAGAGGGCCGCGCTACCCATACTACCCAAAACATCTACCAATTTAATACAATGCCTATCAAAGTAACTGTGACATTTTTCTCAGAACTATAACAAATAATCATAAATCTCTGTAGAATACCCCAAAGACCCAGAGTTGCTGAAGCAATCCTAAAGAAAAAGGACAAAGCTGGAGGCATAAACCTTTTAGACTTCAGACCGTACTATAAAGCCACAGTAATCAAAACGGCCTTGTACTATCACAAAGCAAACATATGAATCAATGGAACAGAACAGACAGCTGAGAAAAACTCACACACCTACCATTAATTAATCTATGTTAAAGGAGGCAAGAATACACAATGGACAAAAAACAGACTCTTTAGCAAGTGGTGCTGGAAAACATAAATAGCTAAATGTAAATCAATGAAATTAGAACACTCCCTCACACCATATACAAAAATAAAAATGGTTTCAAGACCTACACATAAGACATAGTACCATAAAACTCCTAGAAGAAAACTCTTTATGTCAAACATTCTCTGACATAAAATGTAGCAATATTTTCTTAGATTGTCTCCCATGGCAAAAGAAATACAGGGAAAAATAAATGGGACCTAATCAAACTTAAAAGCTTTTTTATAGCAAAGGAAATCATCAATGAAATAAAAAGACAACCTATGGAATAGGAGAAAATATCTGCAAAAGGTGTAACTGACAATGGGGTAATATCCAAAATACAGAAACAACTCAGAAAGCTCAATAGCAAAAAAAAAAAAAGAAAATCCCATTTTTAAAAATGGGCAGAAGACCTTAATAGACATTTTTCCAAAGAACACATACAAAAAGGCAACAGGCATATGAAAAGATGCTTAGTGTTGCTGATTGTTAGAGAAATGGAAATCAAAACCACAATAAGGTATCGACTGACACTGGTCAGAATGGCTATCATTTATTTATTATTACAAATAATTCTAGAGAGTGTAGAGAAAAAGGAACCCTCTTACATGGTTGGTTGAAATGTAAATTGGCATAGCCACTATGGAAAACAGTATGCAAATTTCCTAAAAACTAAAAATAGAGCTACCATATGATCCAGCAATCCCATCCCTGGGTATATATCCAGAAAAAACCAAAAATTTTAATTTGAAAAGGTACACGTGCCCCAAGGTTCACAGCAGCACTATTTACAATAGCCAAGACATGAAAACAAGCAAGTGTCCATCAACAGACAACAGTTTCTTCTCGGCTTAAGAAGAAACATTACTCAGACATTAAAAACAATGAAAATATTACCATTTGCAGCACCATGAATGGTCCTAGACAATATTATGCTTCAGTTCAGTTCAGTCACTCAGTCGTGTCTGACTCTTTGCACCCCCATGGACTGCAGTATGCCACGCCTCCCTGTCCATCACCAGCTCCCGGAGTTTACCCAAACTCATGTCCATTGAGTCGGTGATGCCATTATGCTTAGTGAAGTAAGTTGAACAGACAAAGACAAACATCTCTTTGCACCCCCATGGACTGCAGTATGCCAGGCCTCCCTGTCCATCACCAGCTCCCGGAGTTTACCCAAACTCATGTCCATTGAGTCGGTGATGCCATTATGCTTAGTGAAGTAAGTTGAACAGACAAAGACAAACACTATATGATATCACCTATATGTGGAAACTAAAAGGCAATACAAATGAGTCTATATACAAATGGAAACAGACTTTCAAACACAGAAAACAAAGTTATGTTTACCAAAGAGGGGGATACACATATAGGCACATATTTTGCCTAAGATCCCATCCCACAGTTGTACCAGGCAGAGGTAGGTCTGTTTATCCACAAAGTGCTTGTGCTTAATCTTGATTCTGTAGCACTTGGGCACATTTTGGAGGTGGGAGATGGGATCTCAGAACCCAATATGTATAAGGCAAACAAGAGGGATCTGCCAAAAATCACCTTGTTTTTTCGAATATGAAAAACTAAATGGGTAAACTTACTCATATAAAGTGAAAGTGAAGTCGTTTACTCGTGTCCGAGTCTTTGCGGCCCCATGGACTGTAGCCTACCAAGCTGCTTGGTCCATGGGATTTTCCAGGCAAGAAGACTGGAGTGGGTTGCCTTTTCCTTCTCCAGGGGATCTTCCTGACCCAGGGATTGAACCTGGGTCTCCCGCATTGTAGGCAGACACTTTACCGTCTGAGCTATCAAGAAAGCCCCTACTCATATAAGGGACATTGTAATTCTGTATTTGTGGGACTTGGGACCCTTCTGAGGTTTTTGGTTGCTGTTTTCTTATTGCAGGAGACCTGGGTTCGATCCCTGGGTCGGGAAGTTCCCCTGGAGAAGGAAATGGCAACCCACTCCAGTATTCTTGCCTGGAGAATCCCAAGGACGGAGGAGCCTGGTGGGCTACAGTTCACGGGGTCACAAAGCGTCGGACACGACCGAGTGACTTCCCTTCCTTCCTTCCTTTCTTATTGTACTGTGATGCAAAGTAAGGGAGGCAGGGAAGAATGAAAATTATGACCCAAGGAAAGTACAACAGTCGATCACTCAGTTTTATTTGAAGCAAAGAAGAGTTCTTGTTAAAAACTCACGTTTCNACTGGAGTGGGTTGCCTTTTCCTTCTCCAGGGGATCTTCCTGACCCAGGGATTGAACCTGGGTCTCCCGCATTGTAGGCAGACACTTTACCGTCTGAGCTATCAAGAAAGCCCCTACTCATATAAGGGACATTGTAATTCTGTATTTGTGGGACTTGGGACCCTTCTGAGGTTTTTGGTTGCTGTTTTCTTATTGCAGGAGACCTGGGTTCGATCCCTGGGTCGGGAAGTTCCCCTGGAGAAGGAAATGGCAACCCACTCCAGTATTCTTGCCTGGAGAATCCCAAGGACGGAGGAGCCTGGTGGGCTACAGTTCACGGGGTCGCAAAGAGTCGGACACGACCGAGTGACTTCCCTTCCTTCCTTCCTTTCTTATTGTACTGTGATGCAAAGTAAGGGAGGCAGGGAAGAATGAAAATTATGACCCAAGGAAAGTACAACAGTCGATCACTCAGTTTTATTTGAAGCAAAGAAGAGTTCTTGTTAAAAACTCACGTTTCTTTTCTGTGACTGTTTTAACTACTAACCAATTCGCTCATGTCATGTGAATTGCATTCCAAGTTTCAAAAATAAATGAATGAAATAGTTATTGATATTTCAGCAAATGCTTTCCTCCCCTATTTCCAAGAAGTTCAAAGTGGCCAAATAAAATTCATCATTCAAATACAAATCATTTTTAACAGGTCGTATATACAACTGATTCTATTAACTACTGAATCAATAAAGTAGAAACTCCTTTAGTGCCCTGGGAATTATATGATGGATCTTTCCTTTTCATGAGTAACTCTGAATAGCTCTGTGTTAATAAGTACTTCATATTTCTCATCACAGATTATTTTTCAGAAAGTAGGAAGACTGGAGAAATCTCTCAGATCTCTGACTTGATTGACTGTCTATGTGAACTTTAGGGATAAAGACTCTAAGGAATTGCCCCCAAATGATGACAGTGGCATCCGTTAGGAGAAATATAATTATACTGAATACATGAAAATCAAAGTCTTGCATTTTCCCCTTATCTTCTTTCATTCCTTATCTTATTTATAAAACACTGTGTTCTTAATGATTTTCAATTTTTCCTAATTTTCATCTTTAAAAGCACAAGGGAACTGCATACTATTTTCCTTCTCTTTCTCTATTTTATTCATCCATTTGTCTTCCCTATATGTTTTGGGTAGATTATCAAATTTCAAGGTTATTTTTCTATAGATATATAAGTCATATAAACAAAACAACTCTACATACTTTCTAATGAAATCTTTCTGTGGTGTTCTAAAACAACTCTCATATTTGACAAAGTATATGTACTCCAGATAAAGTATTTGACAAAGTATACGTACTCCAGTATATGTTCCCTCCAGATAAAACGATAGGATATTAATGTTGGCATGGTATCCTTTGTGTCTGTGCATGATCTGAACAGTTAAAACTCATGGTGAAATTAATATCTTCCAGTAATCCTAACTTGGCTTGTTTATCAGTAACAGGAAACTCTAAGGGAAATGATTTT
>SJYX01019253.1:470090-501975 GCA_006410675.1 Oreotragus oreotragus
TTGTTTTGCAATTCTGTTTTAGATTCTCTGGATTTTATATGAGTTTTAAGTCAGCTTATTTCTTCCCAATAGTATGCTGGAATTTTG
The DNA here is from genome assembly GCA_006410675.1 of Oreotragus oreotragus. Classification (NCBI taxonomy): domain Eukaryota; kingdom Metazoa; phylum Chordata; class Mammalia; order Artiodactyla; family Bovidae; genus Oreotragus; species Oreotragus oreotragus. Next base: position 470,178 of record SJYX01019253.1, read on the forward strand.
ATAGATATTGCTTCAATTCTGTATTGATTTATGGAAAGTGAAAAATATCTACTCATCCAAAAACATTTTATATCTTTCCATTTATTTAAGTAGTGAAGTCGCTCAGTCGTGTCTGACTCTTTGTGACCCTGTGGACTGTAGCCCACCAGGCTCCTCCATCCATGGGATTCTCCAGGCAAGAGTACTGGAGTGGGTTGCCATTTCCTTCTCCAGGGGATCTAAGTAAGTATGCTTTAATTTCATTCAACAATGTCTTGTAATTTCAATGTAGAGATATAGTCCATATTTTGTTAACTTATTTCCACATATTTGCTGCTTTTAATGTTCACTTTTATTTTTCAGTCATTGCTATTATACAGAAATATAATTGATTACTATATAATGATTTTTATACTCAAAACATGTTTTCTTTACAAATTGAGCTTTTTATCAATATAGAATGTCTTTTATCTCTAGAAATTCTCTTTGTCCTGATATTAATATAGTCAGTAGCTTTTTAATTTTTGGTATTTACATGGTATATCTTTTTTACTTCTTTTTACAGTTTCAAAATTTTCCACTTATGATTCTTTCAGAATCTTTTTACTTTTAACCTATCTCTGTCTCCTGTAGACAGTTGATAGTTAAGTCTTCTTTTTTAATCTAGTCCACAAATCTCTGCCTTTTAAGTGAAATATTTGTCCAACTTATATTTCATATAATTATTAATACTGTTGTTTTAAATTCCCAATTTGATTTTTTTTCCTATTCATTCTATTTGTTCTTTATGTGTCTGCAACTTCTTTCCTGCCTATTGGGAGAGAAATAAATATTATTGAGAACTTTATTTCATGTATTGATTGTTAAACTATTACATTTTACATGTAATTTTAATACTGCTGAATATGCATCTTTAAGTTGTCTTATTTTTATTTCAAATAGTAACATACTAATTCCTAAAATTATAAAAATTGCATGGTAGTATTTCATGTATCTCTCCCATCCGCTGTGTTCTTTCTGTATTATAGTTTACTGGTATGTATGTTAAAAGCCTCACAATACATTGTTAAGATTTTTGCTTTAAATGATTGGTCTTTTAAAAAAATAGATACACACATTTAAAACAAAAAAGGGTTCCAAGAAAAACTCTTTCTTAAGTTCCATTTGGCATCATTCTCCTCAGCCTGAAGAATTTCTTTCTCCATTTCATACTGCGAAAGTCGCCTGGAGATAAATTATTTCAGCGTTTTTCTATCTGAAAAGATCATTATGTTGCCATCTTTCTTGAAAGATGTTTTTGCTGGATATACAATTGTAGGTTGACAGGTCTATTTTGTTCTTTCAGCACTGTAAAATGTCTTTCCATATCTTCTGGCTTCCATTATTCCTAGGGAGAACTTATCCATCATCTCTGCTGTTCAGGTGTTTACAACCATGATTTTTCTCCAGCTACTTTTAAGTGCTCCTTTGTATTTTTGTTTTTAGCAATTGTCTACAATGTGTACAATGTGGCTTTCTTTGTATTTAATCTGCTTGGCTTTTTCAAGTGGCTTGGCTATTTCACCAACTCTAGAAAGTTCTTAACTATTACTTCATCAAATATTATTTCTTCCCCAGTCACCTTTTACTCTCTTAGACTACGAGACACTTTCCCACAGATATCAGATGCTTTTTGCTTTTTTTTTTTTACTTTTTCAAAAAATTAGGTATTTTCCATTGACTATTTCAAGTTTACTGAAATCTTACTCTTCTGTGTAATCTGCTCTTAAGTTCATCTAGTAAATTCTTCCTGGTGTTATACTTTTTAATTTCTATTTAGTGTGATTTTTAAAAATAGTTTTAATATTTCTGTTAACATTTTCTACTTCTTTGTGAATGCTATGCACACTTTTTACTATACGTTTTATCACTTATTATCAAACAGAACTTAAAGCTGCTATCTGATGATTCAAATATTTGGTTCATGTCTGAATCTACTTATACTGGCTCTTTCCTCTCTTGGCCATGGACACTGTTTTCTCCCATGCTGCTGCTAACTCACTTCAGTCATGTCCAACTCTGTGCGATGCCATAGACAGCAGTCCACCAGGCTCCCCCGTCCCTGGGATTCTCAAAGCAAGAACACGGGAGTGGGGTGCGATCGCCTTCTCTGTTTTCTCCCCTGAGTTTCTTGAAATCTTTAATTACATGCCAAACACTATATAACAGACAACAGACTCTAAAGCAAATAATGTTCACCTTTAGAAAGGTGAGGGTTCCAGTTTTGGTCAGTGTGCTGCTGCTGCTGAGTCGCTTCAGTCGTGTCCGACTCTTTGTGACCCCATAGACGGCAACCCACCAGTCTCCCGCGTCCCTGGGATTCTCCAGGCAAGAACACTGGAGTGGGTTACCATTTCCTTCTCCAATGCATGAAAGTGAAAAGTGAAAGGGAAGTCGCTCAGTCGTGTCCAACTCTTTGCGACCCCATGAATCACAGCGCGCCAGGCCTCCCTGTCCATCACCAACTCCCGGAGTTCACTCAGACTCACGTCCATCGAGTCAGTGATGCCATCCAGCCATCTCATCCTCGGTCGTCCCCTTCTCCTCCTGCCCCCAATCCCTCCTGGCATCAGTGTCTTTTCCAATGAGAAAGTGAAAAGTGAAAGGGAAGTCGCTCAGTCATGTCCAGCTCTTTGAGATCCCATGGACTGCAGCATGACAGTCTTCCCTGTCAGTCACCAACTCTTGGAGTTTGCTCAAACTCATGTCCATTGAGTTGGTGATGCCATCCAACCATCTCATCCCTTTTTGTCCCCTTCTCCTCCTGCCTTCAATTTTTCCCAGCATCAGGGTCTTTTCCAATGAGTCAATTCTTTGCATCATGTGACCAAAGTATTGGAGCTGCAGCTTCAGCATAAGTCCTTCCAATGAATGAATATTCAGGACTGATTTTCCTCAACAGCAAAAAACAATACCGTTTTAAAATGGGCAGAAGATTAGGTATTTTTTCAAAGAAGACCCATAGAAAGCCAACAGGTACACGAAAAGATGCTCAGCATCATCAAACATCAGAGAGATGCAAGTCAAAACCACAATGAGGTAGCATCTCACATCTGTTAAAATGGCTCTTATCAAAACGATAAATAGCAAGTATTGGCAAGAATGTGGAGAAAACAGGACACTTGTGCACTGTTGGTAGGAATGTAAAATAGTACAGTCACTATAGAAAACTGTATGGAGAGTCCTCAAAAAATTAAAAATAGAACTGCCATGTGATCCAGCAATTCCCCTTAGGGGTATTTATCCCCTCAATATATATATATTTTAACCCAAAAGAGATATATATATACTCTCATGTTCAGTGCAGTATTATTTACAATAGCCAAGATCTGGAAGCAACCTAAGTGTTCAATGACTGATGAAAATGTGCTGCTTCTGCTGCTGCTGCTGCTAAGTCGCTTCAGTCGTGTCCGACTCTGTGCAACCCCATAGACGGCAGCCCACCAGGCTCCCCCGTCCCTGGGATTCTCCAGGCAAGAACACTGGAGTGGGTTGCCATTTCCTTCTCCAATGCATGAAAGTGAAAAGTGAAAGTGAAGTTGCTTAGTCATGTCCGCTAGACACACACAAAATGGAATATTATTCAGCCATAGGAAGAACGAAACCTTGTCATTTGTGACAACATAGGTAGACCTCAAGGGCTTAGTACACTAAGTGTAAATGAATCAAAGACAGACAGATATCATGTCATCTCTCTTATATGTGAAAGTGAAAGTCATTCAGTCATGTCTGACTCTTTGCAATCGCATGTACTATACAATCCATGGAATTCTCCAGGCCAGAATACTGCAGAGGATAGCTGTTCCCTTCTCAAGGGGATCTTCCAAACCCAGGGATCAAACCCAGGTCTCCTGCATTGCAGGAGGATTCTTTACCAGCTGAACCACCATATGTGGAAACTAACAAAGAAAAAATAGATACAGAGAATAGATGGGTGGTTGCCAGAGGTGCGGTAGGTAAAATGAGTGGAGGGTCAAAAGGTATAAAATTCTACTTACAAAATACATAAGTCATGGGAATATAATGTACAGCATGGTGACTACAGTTAATAACACTGTACTGCATATTTTAAACTTGCTAGGAGTAGATCTTAAAAGTTCTCATCACAAGAAAAGGAAAATTTTTTTGTATGTATGGTGATAGTTATTAACTAGGCTCATTTCTCAATGGACTTCCCTGGTGGCTCAGATGGTAAAGAATCTGCCTCCAATGCAGGAGACCTGGGTTTGATCCCTGGGTTGGGAAGATCCCCTGAAGAAGGGAATAGCAACCCACTCAAGTATTCTTGCCTGGAGAATCCCATGGACAGAGGAGCCTGGCAAGTTACAGTCCATGGGATAGCAAAGAGTCAGACATAATTGAGCGAATAATGCTCCATAATACAAACATTAAACCATTATGTTGTACACCTGAGATATATGTCAATTAAACCTTTAAAAAGAAAAGAAATAGGAAAAAAAAAAAGTATTTATCACCATGTAGGGGACTCTTGCCTGGGAAATCCCATGGACCGAGGAGCCTGGTGGGCTGCAGTCCATGAGGTCGCCAAGAGTCGGACACAACTGAGCGACTTCACTTTCACTTTTCACTTTCATGCATTGGAGAAGGAAATGGCAACCCACTCCAGTGTTCTTGCCTGGAGAATCCCAGGGACAGAGGAGCCTGGCAGGCTGCCATCTATGGGGTCGCACAGAGTTGAACACAACTGAAGCGACTTAGCAGCAGCAGTCTTTATCTTAGAGAAGGAAGTGGCAACCCACTCTAGTATTCTTGCCTGGAGAATCCTGTGAACAGTGGAGCCTGGTGGGCTGCTGTCCATGGGGTTGCACAGAGTCGGACACGACTGAAGCGACTTAGCATGCATGCATGCATTGGAGAAGGAAATGGCAACTCACTCCAGTATTCTTGCCTGGAGAATCCCAGGAACGGAGGAGCCTTGTTGGCTGCCTTCTATGGGGTCGCAAAGAGTAGGACACGACTGAAGCCACTTAGCAGTAGCAGATGAGGACTAGCTGGTGATGTATGGATCTAGCTTCTCAATCTTAAAAAAAAATTAATGAAATGAAAAACTGGCTCACTTTAATTTTAGAATATAATGTTATCTACACATGGGAGCCTGTATAAACTTTTAAAATCTTGGAAGGAATTATAGAATTCCTGGTGGGTATAAAATACCACTTGAATCAATGACAGTTCATGGGATTACATTTGGAATTGTGCCCTATGCTAATTCATGGAAAAGAATAAATCTTTTACATCATCATGGAAAATGAAGTGTAGCTAGTGGTCACAATGTGTGATAATTTTGAGGACAAAACTATCAGACTATCTCCCAGAACCCTGAGAAGCCCCTTTTCTATAAGCTCTTGTGAGTATTCCAAGAAGAAATTTTAAGCTCTAAATGGGCATGTCCAATACTGAAGCACCTATAAAAAGGTACTTTATAATTAGAACGTTTAAAACTATGGTGTAAGTTAAATGTCCAAAGACTATTCTTTTTTTCCTTCCATCAGGGCATACAGTGTGCAATGTGAAATTGAACACATTACACAGTTCACAGTTCAATTGCTCAGTCATGTCCGACTCTTTGCGACCCCATGTATTGCAGCACGCCAGGCCTTCCTGTCCATCATCATCTCCCAGAGTTCACTCAGACTCACGTCCATCGAGTCCGTGACGTCATCCAGCCATCTCATCCTCGGTCGTCCCCTTCTCCTCCTGCCCACAATCTCTCCCAGCATCAGAGTCTTTTCCAATGAGTCAATTCTTCGCATAAGGTGGCCAAAGTACTGGAGTTTCAGCTTCAGCATCATTCCCTCCAAAGAAATCCCAGGGTTGATCTCCTTCAGAATGGACTGGTTGGATCTCCTTGCAGTGCAAGGGACTCTCAAGAGTCTTCTGCAACACCACAGTTCAAAAGCATCAATTCTTTGGCACTCAGCCCTCTTCACAGTACAACTAGATGGACCTTAGTCGGCAAAGTAATGTCTCTGCTTTTGAATATACTATCTAGGTTGGTCATAACTTTTCCTCCAAGGAGTAAGCGTCTTTTAATTTCATGGCTGCAGTCATCATCTGCAGTGATTTTGGAGCCCAGAAAAATAAAGTCTGACACTGCTCCCACTGTTTCCCCATTTATTTTCCATGAAGTGATGGGACCAGATGCCATGATCTTCGATTTCTGAATGTTAAGCTTTAAGCCAACTTTTTCGCTCTCCTCTTTCACTTTCATTAAGAGGCTTTTTAGCTCCTCTTCACTTTCGGCCATAAGGGTGGTATCATCTGCATATCTGAGGTTATTGATATTTCTCTTGGCAATCTTGATTCCAGCTTGTGTTTCTTCCAGTCCAGCGTTTCTCATGATGTAGTCTGCATATAAGTTAAATAAGCAGGGTAACAATATACAGCCTTGACGTACTCCTTTTCCTATTTGGAACCAGTCTGTTGTTGAACATATTATGATATGTAAATAGAATAGTGACCCAATTAAAAAAAGAGCAGTGCCTCTGTTATGTGGCAGTTCACCACAGTGTCTGTCTTCACCCTTTAAAGAGGTGAAAAATTTTACTACTTTTTGTCAATAGAGAGGCTTTTGAATTCTGCACATGGTGGCTTAAGGAAAAGTGTATTTTTTAAAACCATGCAGATATTCTATTCTCCAAACTACATTTTACAGTTATAAGGATCTTAATGTTTTGTTATTTCATGAAATAATTATTCATAGTCTCCAATGAAGACTAAAAAATACACTAGATCAGAGGTCTCCAAACTATTATGGTACACTGCTAGCAGTAAAATGATGATAAGCAAAATCCCCCAATACATGCATATTTGTTTATAAATTATATGCATGTACTCTCATTATTAACTAGTATCTAATGGCAGAATATACACTTGGGATTATAGCCATCTCAACTGATGATACGAATAAACCTATACTTGAAACAGTGTTCTTAATCATTGCAATTTTGTTGGTGAACTACTTGTCCACTCTGTTTATATTTTGTTTGCTCATTTTTCATGAAGATTGTCTGCTGTTGCCCTTACTTGTGAAGTCACAGCCATGGCTCTGCCAGCGTCAAGCTGTTAGTTTGTGCCTGCATTATGAGTACAATCTTTAATCCGCAGTTCTGCCAGAATCTTTTAAAGTCATTTGTACTTTTAAATTAAGAATTATCTTTCATCAAAGTGGGTGATATAATGCACAGACTTCCTAAACCAGGCACACGTGAACTGTGATACTCTGGGACTTACCTGGTGGTGCAGTGGCTCAGACCCTGCGCTCCCAATGCAGGGAGCCTGGGTTTGATCCCTGGCTGGGGAGCTAGATCCCCCATGGCACAACTAAAGTACCTGCATGCTGCAACAATGATCGAAGAGCCCGCATGCCACAGCTAAGACCCAGCACAGACAAATACATAAATAGAAGTTTTCAATTGCAATGGCCTGGATATTTGTCTAGCATATATGATGTATGACACCATGCCATATGAACTGGGTAAGAGGGTCTTGATCATCTCACATATTAAATACTAGAAAAAGTAGTTCATTTCATGTTTTTAGATTATAAAAGGGGTAATTTCTTTTTTTTTTTTTCCTGTATTCCATCGTGCTCACCCACTAGGTTGTATGCCTTCCTCTTTGGAACCCGCAGGCTTAAGTGACTCATATTTGAAAACGGAAAAACAGAACAAGACCAATGGAAAGGAAAGGAAAGTGGTATTATTCGTCTTCAAATACATCGTGCTTCAAGTAAAAAAATCAAATTGAAAATCACGAAAGGATGACAAAACAAGCAAGAATCAAATTGCATTCATCTCTAACTATCTTAGTTTAAAGAGACAAGACAACTTCTTTCCTAGAAGAGAAGGAGCCGGGGTGACATACGATAGGGAGAGTCGATCTAGGGGTACAGAGCAGCATGCAGGAGACAGATACGGCTGGGAGCGTGAGAACATAAAAGTCAAACACTAAGACTGCTTAAGAGAAGAAGATTTGCTAAAATAACAGTCAGTGGAAATCAAACTGAAAAAGGGGAGATGTTTTTTCATTGTAAGTGGGCCTAAGAATGTGCTTCTGTTGTCATGATAAGGTGGTAATAAAGGGGAAGGAAGTTTATTATCCTTTTTAATTGCTGGCGTTAGCATTTACATCACTGGTAAAACCAAGTCATCATTCATTAGTAGTACATTTAGCTACAATGACTCAGCGACATCACTTTCTTACTTCTTATCCCTGTGTCTCCCTTTCCTCCTATAAAGCTCAGGACTTCTTTTGTGCAACCCCGCCTTCTCTTCCCAGTACCATCAAGACTATTCTCAAATGATTCCCGCCCTCTCAGGCACCTTCAAATCCTCCTTACAGTTTTCACCCTATACCTTCAAACACGTATAGTTCTCTGCTCTCCTAGAAAATGTTCTCTTGACCCAGCTGCCCTCTCTAGCTGCTGCTATATATTTTTTTCCTTTTACTGTCAAACTTTTCAATTTTCAAATAAGCAGCCTATATCTGCTGCCTCCATTTTTTTCCCCTGACATATCCTGGAGTCAGGCTTCTATTCTTATTACTTTGCAAAAAAAGAATTTCCCATCCTCATCCAATCATTATTATGGCCTATTTGTGTTAGATGGTCATCTCATCTCATTTCTCTCTCCCTCTCCTTTCCTGCTATATCTCGAACCTGGCCTTTTCTACTTCTTGTCCCTAATCCAGAGTCCTTTCTTCCTATCTAGAATCTTCACTGCACCATGATGATGCCTCTCTGTTGACAGTATTCACGTTTCCTCAGTTTAATTCCTCATCTTTACTCTGGACTTTCTCAGGTTTTCCCATCTGCATTTATAAAATCACTGTTGCAGTAGAAGGGACTGAATTTTTTGTGAATGGACATGTATCTTATGTCCTGATCAAGAACTGACTATCATGCCCAAGTTACCTTCTGTCTTCATTATGTTGATAAACTATAGTCATATAGTTTTGGAATAACTAAATGTGTCAAGCTACTTAAATGTATGAACTAGCCAGGAAACCTTAACCTGCAGTATGTGATTGCCTGCAACACGGGATGGCGTTGAGTCACACAGCTTTTCGTGGACGCCTTTTCATGAACATGGACAACTACTCTTTAGGCACATTTTGTTTCTCTATATTATTCTATTTTAACACAGTAAAAAAAAGATGCTAATCAACATATATATGTGACAAGAGCTATAAGAAATAGGATATAATACTCAAAATTTAAACATTATGAAACATAGGGATTTAGGGATGACTGTTCTATTTCCAATTACTATAAATTTCAACATTATGGTTCTTGGGTTGCCTGAAGCCCGGTATGTGTTCAAGCCTTTCAATTAACTAGCGAATATATTTAAGCTCTTCTCTAAGTGACATTCACTACTTTCTCTTTGCAAGTGCTTGCTAATCGATAGCTACCGGAGATGAACTCAAAGTCATGAGTAAGGTGATGTTGTGGCTTTTGTGCTTGCCTGACTATGCCACTTCCCTCCAGGGAAAATATGACATGCTGAGGTTCCTACTTGCCTTGCCGCATCACATCCCTGAGTTTTGATTTGGCTGATTTTCTACAGAATGAAAATCATATAGATCCCTCTACTTCCTCCCAGTAGCTTATTCTTGAAGTAGGTAAATTCAGCAGAGAAAGCTGTTGACAAACTTTCCTTTCTGGTTAGAGGCCCTCATCAGCAGTTTGCAAGCTGGTATCAGTAATTCCTTCCATGGAAAACCAAAACTCCACATAATAACAAAGCAAACGGATATAATACACAACATGGCCTTATAAAAACCATGATAGAATATATTATGTTATTTATTGGGTTGGCCAAAAAGTTCCTTTGGGTATTTCCTTATGATCTTATGGAAAAACCCAAAGGAACTTTTTGGTCAACTCGACACATTATTCTTCAATTTTAAGATTTCTGTTCCAGAAAGCCTTCCATAATTATTCTAATCTTTACTGATATCTTTGGCCTCTGAACTCTTACAGAAATAAAAATTTTGCACTGAATTACACAGTGCATATGCATATCATTTTTTGTTTGGTGTCAGCCACCTATCCCTCTTTGGGTGAGAGTGGAGAATGTATCTCTTCGTTAAGATTGGTGTCATATTACATATTGAAAATGCAATGTAGTAGTAAATTAGCATTTATGTGTCTCTGGACAATTAATGTCATCCAGGTGATGGCGAGGAAAATGTGGAAGGTAGTGAACAAAATTGTGTTAGAATATGAGTCAGGAATTTCTGAATTTCAAGTAATATAGATACAACCCAAACTAGTTTTATTCCTTTCATTCAACACATATTTACTGAACACCTATTGTATATGGATACTGTCCAGGGCCCTTGGAATATATTAGTGCATAAAACAAAGTAAGATTCCTCCTCCTGAGGAACTTCCACTGAAGTAGACTGATAGATATCACATAGTAAACATAACAAGGAATTAGAAAATATAATGGAAGATTATGGGGGAGAAAAGAAAAAAAAGAACAGTGGAATGATACTGGAGAGTTGCTGGGAGGAGACTTCAGGTCAGTGGTGGTCTCACTGTGAAGGTAACAGTTTGGTAAAGACCTGAAAAAGATGAGAGAGGATCATGCTAATATGGGCATGTTCTAGGCAGATATGGCAGCAAGTGCAAAGGCCCTGGAGTATAATCATGTCCAATAACAAAGTAGGAAGATCACTCAAAGAGGCATTTATCATAATCTAAGTGAGAGATGAGAATGGCTTGAAGCATGGGAGCAGCAGGGGCATGCTATTTATGTTCTAGAAATGTAACATATTCTAGATAGAGTTGGAAATTAGAATCAAGAAGATTTTCTGATAGAGTCAACTTGAGGGTGGAGAAAAGGAAGGAGGACAAGGATAAATCCAAAGGTTTGGGCTTGAGCAATTAGAAGGCTGCATCTGCCATTTGACTAAGATGGGGAAGACCACACGTAGAGCAAATATTGAGGAAAAGATCAATTTGGGGCATGTTACACTGGACATTTCTATTAGACACTTAAAAAATATTGATTAAACAAGTGGATAACACACCTGAAATTTAGATGTGAGATCTGAGCTGGAGCATAACTATGGCTTTAAATCATTATTGTCAACAGCCAACCTACTCTCCAACTGCAAAATGGCTAAATGGTATTATGTCTGTACTAACTGTATAAAATCATCAAGGCTGTGCTTATAAGGAAAGAAAGCCTGTGGAATTGTGGTTATTACTTTATACTTACATTCTGAATGTCTAGTAAATAAGTTTAAAAATCTGCCTCTTACACTGACTCTCATTCCCCAATTTGGGTTTTTCTTCAAAACAATGAGTATCACAATTTAAAGGTGATAGAAAGTACCAATATCTTATATCTACAGATATCTTTTTTTCCTATCAGTTCAGTTGAGGCGCTTAGTAGTCTCCGACTCTTTGCAACCCCATGAATCACAGCACGCCAGGCCTCCCTGTCCCTCACCACCTCCTGGAGTTCACTCAGACTCACGTCCATCGAGTCAGTGTCTTTTCCAGTCCATATAAGCCTATATATATTAATATATACCTACAATATACCTACATCTCTCTCTCTCTCTCTCTCTGTATATATGTATAAACACACACAGCATACATGTGTTCTTTGAGACAATGCCATAGATATCAGTTTATTACAGTTGAATCAGACTGACAAAAGTATTATGCTGCTGTCATTCACAGCTATGGGAATAAAAATCAGGGTGCCTTTTTCCAACAGTGATTTTCTAAAATGCATATGTTCACTTTACCAGCTCAAAGATGGTACTAGCATTAAATTTAAGCCAGTGGACAGCCATGCTAAATTTTAAGTACCTTTAGTCTCACAGAGTTGTATAAACCAACAGACACCAATATAAAGTTCTCATTGCCTAAAATTTTGATTCTGTTGCTACAACACAAGAAATTTAGAATCAAATGAGTTTTAAGGTAATTCTAAGATGCAGAAAATAGTCCTAAGTAACACACTACAGGGCAACAAATTTTGACCTTGACTGGAAACGCCAGTTGCTTATTCATAACACTAACACCAAGACTGCTGGATTTGGTGATATGCAAAGGTTGTATGCCCTGAAATCAAAATCCTAATATTTTAAGAGAAGCATCCTGAAAATATTCTCATCTGCATCCTCAGTCTATGAGCTATGAAATTTCTTTGCATTTTAGCTTTCCCCTCTGGAAAATAAGAATAACAACATTTTCCTTGACAGGTGGTGCAAAAATATGATTCATTGCTAAAGAAGCTGATGAAAAGTATTTAACCACAATGTCATGCAATTTCAAAGTCAGAGTTATTTTACTAATTACAATAAAAATCTTATTCCCATATATTAAGACTTTTATTATAATTAATAACTGCTGATGGTGACTGCAGCAATGAAAGTAAAAGATGCTTGATCCTTGGAAGAAAAACTATGACAAACCTAGGCAGTGTATTAAAAAGCAGAAATAGCACTTTGCCAACAAAAGTCCATATAGTCAAAGCTACGGTTTTTCCAGTAGTCATGTACCAATGTGAGAGTTAGACCATAAAGATAGGCAAGCACCAAAGAACTGATGCTTTTGAACTGTGGTGCTGGAGAAGAGTCTTGAGAGTCCCTTGGACAGCACAGAGATCAAAGCAGTCAGTCCCAGAGGAAATCAAGCCTGAATATTCATTGGAAGGACTGATGCTGAAGCTGAAGCTCCAACACTTTGGCCACATGATGCAAAGAGCTGACTCATTGGAAAAGACCCTGATGCTGGGAAAGATTGAGGGCAGGAGGAGAAGGGGCGACAGAGGATAAGATGGCTGGATGGCAGCACCAATTCGATGGACATGAGTTTGAACAAACTCCAGGAGGTGGTGAAGGACAGGGAAGCTTTGTGTGCCACAGTCCGTGGGGCCGCAGAGAGTCAAACTTGACTTAGTGACTGAACAACACAATGTTAATTATAATATTCAACAGAAGAAATGCTCAGTTAGATTATTATATCAGGAAATCCTGATTAATGCCTCATCAATAATTCTATTCTATGTATGTGTATAACCCTTAGTTCTGCAAAACTTGATACACAAGTACACATTTAAGCTGTTCTTTCCAACAATATAAAAGCTATTTTATGATCAACTCTTTGGCCTTCAACCACTTCATTTTGCAGAGCATATATTTTAAGAGGACTAGATACAAGAAGTTCAAAATATCTAACCTTAGTGAGCTAACTTGGGTGCTGACAGGAAAATCCTAGACTGTAATTATTCTAACAATAGAATCAGGTTACAAACTCCCTCACCACGTGGGGTCAAAATCTTCCCCTGGAAAGGCAAAGGTATCTCAGAGAGCACAAAAGGCAATACGGCTCATACAAAATTCATTATACTGCCCTTCTCTTACTGTGCTAAGACAGATGTAAAGTCTGGAATTTTCCCAGTAGAGCCTTCTCATAGCATTTAGAAAATGAGGCTAGAAACACACACACACACTCACACACACACACGTTAACAGAGCGTATTGAGCTTGATGAGAGCGTCATAAGTAAAGCATGTCACATGCCTCGGATCAAAGGTGTCACACATTCAACAGCAGCCTCTTTTAATGCAAAGGACCACCGCATGCATGTGCTGCCACTGCTGACAGAATTATGGGAGATACGGGTGGAATGTCGAACATGTAGAGAATAGGCCTGTAATTATTCACAAAACTTCAGGAAATAAACATTCACTTTCAAAAAATTGTTTTCAGCTGCTTTAAAGCCAAGTGACAGCTAAATTACAGTTCAGGGAAGGAAAAGTTTCCATTTTCTAATTTGATGCATTTTGTTGCATCGTACTACATTATCCAGAGTCAGCGCCGCCGTTTCCTGTCATGCTTCAAACCGCAGGCTGAAAGCTGCAGGCAGCTGAAAGCCCTGTTTGTCCGGTCACACAGTGCGCTAAGTATACTGTGAGAACACTGTCTGGGGACTTGGGGCAAGTCTCTTGGTTAACATTCCTAGGATTTCCACAAGTGCTTTTGGCAGTACATGGTGTGGCTGCTCCTCAGCACCTTCTCTGTGCCAAGCTGTGATATGTTTATGGAAACTCTGCGGGTCCTGCCCAGGAACAGCCCCAAACTCACATTTCTCCCACGACTTTGCCAGGAAAGGGGAATGGAAAAGGGGGGAGAAGAAATGGTGGGAATCCAAACAGCAAGTCTTGGGTGCTTACAAGCTGACTGGTAGCTGTCAGGAAAATAAATAAGGTGCGATATATCTGACAGTATAAGAAGGAAGAAAGGAAATTAAGTTTTTATTAAAAGAGATAACAGCAATGCTATATCAGGCAGGCAGTTTGTTTTTGCCTGCTGAGCCTTGTGATGATGACTCCCAGTTCTTTAAATGATAGACTGTCAGAAATGGCCTATGAATACATAGTAAGAGATTCACAGAAGCTTTGTTTTATTACAGACCACGCTCTCATAAAACATTTAAGATACTCTAACCAAAAATACAGGGGGGAAAATCCTATATACTTTGCTTAATGTGAGACCTTGAGCTAGACTTTTCAACATTAAAACTTACGTTGTGTATTCAAAAGGAAAATACTCCAACAGTTTTACACACAAAAGAAACTAAAAGTCCTGGCTGAGATTATTATTTATTACAAGAAATTCAAAGTAATGTTCCTGACTCCTCCTCATTAGGATCTTATGACGCCATTTATTTCAACTTTGAGTAGCTCACAAAAACCAAACCAAAGTAAAGATCAACCACAAGTATTTAAAAAAAAATAACACTCTCTCCCGTTAGATTAAGCCACTTCCCTGACAGCATCTGCTGCACAATAAACTGCTGAGGTAGGCAATTTTTTTTTTCACTCCAAATGATACCCATACCTTGGAAACCTATCTTTTAAAAATTATGAATGGCCCAAACGATCTTTTAAAAATTATGAATGGCCCAAACGATTTAGTATAGAACAAATAGAGGATAAAAGAGAGGACTTGCTCCAAATGAGATAGGCATCCTTAGCACAAATCGACATTGTTTATATGCACTTGCTTTCTTCAGAACACTGAACCAAGAGCTCTCAAATGTTTCTTCACACCACACAATTTTAGCATGAAGAGTTCCTGGGTTGCAATGAAAATGGATTTTTTTTTCTAAATCAGTTTTCAAATTCAGATATTATAAGCAGTGTTTGGATGATTACACGATTCGTGGTGGCAAATCCTTCAGTACTGGTGAAGTGGGAAGATCGGCAGATTTCAGTGCAGTCAGGTGACAAGTACAGACACTCCAATTTTCAATTTAATGGGTTATTTTGGTGTGGAAAAGGTTGAAGCTTGAGTGAGAAATGAGAAAATAATTGTCTGAGGCATGAGAGATGTGTAGAGTTGCTATGGATTTTAAATTATTTTTGCAGAACCAAAATACATGAACTATACTATATGTCCTGTCAAAAAAATTCTGATTTCTAAATTTATTTCAAAAATTCTAAGAAAGGAGGGCAACTTAAGTCACATAAAATTGTGTTGAAAATCTTTGGGGAAACAAAGCATAATGATAATAAATTTAGTTACTGCATGTGCATTGTTTACTTAAATTACTTAAAATCAAGACTATTCCAGAATATCTGTAGTTCATGCCAAATATTCAGCAGGAAACTTATGGCTATAAATTACTAAGAAGTCTAAAGAAAGATGAATTATACAAACAAAAGACATTTAACTAAGTCTCAAAAGGCATCTGGTTAAGATGGCTGTAAGTTCACACTTAAACACATATCTCTTTCCCCGAAACAGAGCAATGGTAGGTAAAATCAACTAGAAATAACTCAGTTCAAAAAAGACAAACATCTTCAAGTACTACAAGTGGAACAGAAATGCAGAGCATTAGTAGAACTGAAATTCAGTGCTTTCTCAGTTCTGGGCACAGCTTGGTCAGAATCTTGGGTACTGAAAGGTTAACAGAGTCTAGAAATGCTTAATGTGAGATAGCAGGCAGAAGCTAGTGTTATCACTTGAAGCCAGGACTTGAAGCTAGGATTTTCTTCAAACACATCATATAAAAAGTCCAAAAAAAAAAAAAAAAAAAAAAAAACATCACTAAATTTGACCCTACAAATTTACACCATACTTGCTTGGTTCTGGCCTGCTTTTTTTTTTTTTTGGCAGAGCCCCACAGCTTGCAGAATCTTACCTCCCCTACCAGGAATTGAAGTCAGGCCCATAGCAGTGAAAATGCCAGATCCTGACCACTGGACTGCCAGGGAATAATTCCAGGCCTGACTTGCTTCTGAACCCCAGCGGGGACCCTCTATTTGCTCTGCGTTAGACTCTATCTTTCCTGATGGACATTAATTAGCTTGCCTGCATCTCATAGCCCCTCACTGCACTCATCTAAATCGGACAATCAAGTTTATGCTTCAGCTTTTGGTCCCATTCCCTAGCAGCAGCTACTTGGTGAATATTTCTCCCAGTCTGAATCCCATGGAGGAAGGAGGGAATAAAATGGTCTAAACGTTAGTAAGAAGAAAACTGAGGTCAACATAATGAGGAGCCTATAGAAAGCAAGTACCACTCTGAATAATTCTTGTTTCTTATTTCAGACACATGACCTTAAAAAACTTGCAGAACGTATTACTTAACCATTCATATGATTATTTTTGAAAATCATAAAATAGTGGATGAACTGGAAATGAGCTAAGATTTCTAATTTTCAGAAAAGGGAAGGAAGGGACTTCTGCAGACAGTTGACAAAGTAAATAAATGTAATAGCCATCTTAAGCAAAATCCTATCATGAATTAGTCAAAGTGGTGTGTAAGCTTTAAGAAAATGAAGTGCTCACCATGAGAGACTCTGCAATCACAAGGAAAGATCTGGGCCTGGCACGCCCACTTCCTGTTTTGATAAGCTCTGACTGGTAGCAGTTGTCTGAGTCTATATCTTTGTGGCAAATGAACAGCATCTGGCTGGATGAGGGTATATGTGGTGTTGATTTGTATCTGACGTTCAGTCCAACTTGATGCATGTCAAACAGACTTTTTTCCCTCTCTGCAGATTTTGATGATATCTTGGAGCCTGATCTCAAATTTTTCCTTTGCGATATTACAGTGAATATAGTGAAGAATAGATTGGATGAAAATACTGCCCATCATTTTTATAAGCAGCAGAAATCTAGGGTTGATACCTGTAAAGTCAAAATAGTCTTAGATCTTCAGCTCTCAGCAGGTGAGATTTATAGTGTAAATGACCCACTTGGGGCACAAAATAGCTCAAGAATAGAATTGCAGAGCTGTGGTTTGTAGTGTACTCTGTGTTAACCTGGTCATCCCAACGTAGGATGAAATATGAGGGCTGTATAGTTTCTGGGAAGTGGGATGCGATAAGGGCAGCCTCCAGTTAGTGTAGTTGCTGGAATTCTAGACCCAGGCAAATCACTTTCCCTGGGCAGCTTCTGGGTGGCTTCCCTCCTCCCAGGAGCCAACAAAGATCCCATCAGCAGCTGGCACGGCTCTGGTATTGCTGCCTTGTGGCTTCTGACCCTGCCAGGGGTCCTGGCTGCTGTTATTGCTGCCGCTTTGCTGGGCACTGTCCCACAGCTCGTCTGCCCCCACCCAGTACACAGACCAATGGTTGGCACACAGAACATACTTCATATGTATTTGTTAGATGAATGAAGGAATGAAAATGTCAGCTTAATACAAAGAACTTAGTAACCACAAGTGTTTTTCTAAATGGAAAGGACTTCCCCCAAAAGCACTGAGTTTCCCACGACTTGAGCGATATCTGCTGGTCTGGAATATTGGGCAACACATTCAGCTGCTAACCGGAAGCAGGGAGGGAACCGGAAGAGAGGTTATATTTGCATGTAATGTGACCACTACAGGGTCTCAGATATAACTGCAGTTGAATTTTTCATAAGTGCAACTGGTTTCTCTCTCCATTCCCCAGCTCTCTTCCCATTTGTGAATTTCTCTCCCTCTCTAGCTCGCACTTGCAGAGACCCATGCTCTGTCTCTCTCTCTCTCTGAAACACACACACACTTTTACATAATCTGGATGCTGCCACCTGCTCCCTTGTCCCTTGAGATCTAGATTTCCTTGAGCCCAAGTTTCATGGCCTAGGGTTATTCAAGATTTCTATAAGTTTCTGGAAATTCACATGCTCTCATACCCCCAGCGCCCTCCCCCCAAATCCCGCATCTACACATGTCCTCTCTGTCCAACCAGCATCACACAGAGGTGGAACCTATCCTTTTCATCATTCTCCACGAAGTACACAGTCTTTACAGAATCACTGGGGTCCACCCCATCACTGACTGCCCAGAAGAGCTTTCGTGAAGTCCCGTGAGACGCGCTTCCACCAGCCCTCCATCCAGCCTTTTCCTCCTACCTCTTCCCTCCACGTCCCTCATTTCTCTTCACCTCCCTCACTCTTCCTTTCACTCTCTTTCCCTCGTCTCTTCTCCTGCCCTCAACTTCTCCCCTCTCCCATCTCTCCCATCTTTCCTCTACACTGAAGAGCACCAAATTCCTTTGTTCTATAAAGTATTGATCCAATGGACACCCACCATTTACCCGAGCTTCCAATGGACACTCACTATTTATCCAAACACTACCTAAGTGTCTTTGTGCCAAACAAAAACAACTCCTTACGTATCAAGAGCTGTGGGACAAACTGTCAATATGATTTTTTAATTGCCTTCTGTTACACCTGCAGCAAATTTTGAGCTCTTATTATTTGCCAGATTTAATAATGTTTAATTTTTACAGCATGGATTGACACCAAGAAATGTAGTGTCAGACTTAATCCATAAATGCGAAGTGAATTCTTGTTTAGAATATTCTGAAAATCAGCCATTAAAAAGATCTGGCCACTAAACTTTCTGGGTAAAGGGGAGCTGACTTACTATATGTAGCATGAAAGTGTTAATCATTCAGTCAGGTCCAACTCTTTGCAAACCTATAGACTGTAGCCCACCAGGCTCCTCTGTCCATGGCATTCTCCAGGCAAGAATACTAAAGAGGGTTGCCATTTCCTTCTCCAGGGGATCTTCCCAACCCAGGGACTGAACCTGGATCTATTGCCTTGCGAGCAGATTCTTTACCATCTGAGAATAAATCCAGTTCCCTCCTCCCCCATGTGAATCATCTTTTTAAAAATGTATTATCTTTTCTGATTATAATGCTAATACATATGTACTTATAAAATTATAAACTATGGACAGTCAGGATAACGATGACGACGCTGACATATTTTGCATACGGACTGCGTGCTCAACACTCTTCTAAGTGCTTCATATGTGTCACCGTGGAGTAGCATTGCCTCCATTTGTTACTGATGAGACCGAGAGGCACAGGGTAGTTACACTGGTTTCCCAAGATCACACCACCAAAATATAATAGCAAATAATCATGTCATCCAGACGCAATCATCATTTTGGAGAGTATTTTCCATGCTTTTCTATCATTAAATCCTTTAAATGATATTTTGAATCACTATTTTGTAACATGCATTTTATATGTAACTTTATTACAGACATGTAACTTTATTGCATGGTAGATTTCCATGACAATAAACAAATATTTATACCATTTTTATGATTACACAGTGAAGTACCATAATATAGCCATTAAACAGTATTTTAAACAATGTTGACGCGAACATCTATTCATTCACTTTCTATTCACTTGGTCTGATATTTTACCTTGACACAAAATTCAAAAAGTACTGTCACTGAGTCATTTCAACAGATCAAGAGTACATCTTGGCTGACTTTATTTAAAAGACTAAGAGATAGTTTACTTTTTTAATGTATTTCTTCTTTGTATTCCTTTTCTAGATTGAACACTAATAACATTTATAACTGTTTTCCCAGTTGAGCAAAAAAACCAAACCTTTATATTCTGTCTTTTCCAGTCAAACTATTAGTTAATTCTTCAAAAGTAAGCACAATACATTTTACCTTGAGCTTGCCCGGCTTCTTCACGTTTGTGACACTTGAAACACTCAAGAATGAACTTTGGTTTAGAGCTGATTCTAGCACCTTCTAGTGGTAACAAGGCTAAACCTAGGGAAGATAGTTTGGGTTGCTTCTTTTTTAATGCAAAAAAAACCTATAAACATCAATCTGTAGCTTCGTGGTATTTTTACTTTTCTTTTCTTTTCTTCAGATAGCTGCAGAGACTGTGAAACTCCAAAAAAAAAAAAAAAGAAACCAGAAAAAAAAAAAAAAATAAACCATGGGAATAAAAAAGTAAACTTGTATAAATTGTATACATGCTGAAATAGTCACAAAGACAGAACCACTGAATTTTAAAAACTGATGAATTCACTCAAAGTGTATTACACAGAGATAAATAAAATAAAGAGCAATTGTGGGCCAGAGGATAATCTGAAAGTTTCTATGAGTCCAAATTGGCTTCTAAATGAAGAGAAGGGAGGAAATAAGAGACAGTATTTAAAGAAATAGCTGAGGCATACAATAACTGAAGAAATCCATGAATCTTCATATTATAAATTCATTCTGAATGCCAAAATAGAAACATAAAAATAAATTCTGTACCTAGACATGTACCATAAAGTTGCTCAATATTAATGAAAACAGAAAAATCCTAAACTATCAAAAAGAAAAGACCACTTATCTACCAAGAATAATTCTGAAACTGGTAAAATAAAAGCAACAGCCAAGTCTAGAAAACAGTTTAACAGTACTCAATAATACCTGCAAAGTGCTGAGAGAAGAATAACTGGTAACCTATAATTTTATACCCAGCTAGCTATCACTTAGAATAGCAACAACAACCACAACAACAGAATGTAGATTAAACAAAACAAAAAAAAAAAAACAAAGAGAATTTCACTATAAGACTAAAAAATATATTTGATTCAGAAGAAAAATAAAGTTGAAAAGTTGGACAAAAAAGAAAATGTTAGACAGAAATTGATAAGAATGTGTCAGGAAATTTAATCATTGACAGTTAAGATGATAACTATTTTAGAAATGTAGAACTCTACAAAATAATAAAAGATGAATTAGGAAAATGTATACCTACTTATGAATTATCTACAGAGAGTATAAATACCTTTGGTAAAATTTCTAAGTATTTTCTATTTGTAGGTGCAATGCCTCAAGCATTCCAGGTTCACACTCAGCTCATGATCTTTGCATTTGTCCTTCTCTTTGTTTGGAAATGTATTACCTTAAATCCTATCACAGCTTTGGTTTCTCACTTTCGTTCCCATCTCTGTTCAAATACTGGCTTTTCAGAAGTTAGAGGTCTCGTAGGAGGTGACAAGTCTATTGGAAACAGCCACATGATAGTATATCTTTGTTTACTGAATGGTAATCTCTACTTTTTGATTTAGGCCTTGCAACAGACATTCAGCAAATGCTTAAAAAAACAAACAAACAAAAAAACCCTACAAAATGGTAGTACTGACCTTTGCAACCAAACACTTTCCTAAGTATTTATTAAAACAGCAATGTGGACTAACAAAGTATTTGAATACCCTCTGTAAATGTTATTTTCAGTTTAGTCTGTTCAGTTGCTCAGTCATGTTTGACTCTTTGCGACCCCATGGACTGCAGCACACCAGGCCTCCCTGTCCATCACCAACTCCTGAAGTTTCCTCAAACTCATGTCCATTGAGTCGGTGATAACATCCAACCATCTCATCCTCTGTCATCCTCTTCTCCTCCTACCTTCAATCTTTCCCAGCATCATGGTCTTTTCAAATGAGTTAGTTCTTCCCATCAGGTGGCCAAAGTATTGGAGTTTTAGCATCAGCATCAGTTCTTCCAATGAATATTCAGGACTGATTTCCCTTAGGACTGACTGGCTTGATCTCGTAGTCCAAGGGACTCTCAAGAGTCTTCTTCAACACCACAGTTCAAAAGCATCAATTCTTTGGCACTCAGCTTTCTTTATAGTCCAACTCTCACATCCATACATGACTACTAGAAAAACCATAGCTTTGACTAGACGGAGCTTTGTTGGCAAAGTAATGTCTCTCCTTCTTAATATGCTGTCTAGGTTGGTCATAACTTTTCTTCCAAGGAATAAGCAAGTTTTGTACTATGATACTGCCAAATATCTGGAAGAGCAACAGATGATGTTTATACAGCAAAGTTAAGCTGCATTTCATACATTATCTCACTTAGTCCTCATAAAAATCTAACTGGAGAAGAATTTGAAACCTATAAAGACAGTACTAGTATTCAAAGCCACTAAGCTAGTCAATAGTAAAATCAGTATTTTGACAGAGATCTGACTCCATAAATGTAATGTTTTATCTACCACAATGCCTTCCCACAGAGATGCCTCCAAAGTACCTGTTTTGTAGGAGGTTTGTACTTAACTATTAGCTGTGTTTAATTCAACATCTTTATCACCAGTAGCTCAATTAGTAAAGAATTGCCTGCAATGCAGGAGACCTGGGTTCAATACCTGGGTCAGGAAAGATTTCTCTGGAGAAGGAAATGGCAACCCACTCCAGTATTCTTGCCTGGGAAACCCCATGGACTGTAGCCTCCTCTGTCCATGGGATTGCAAGAGTTGGACACGATTTAGTGACCAAACCACCACCACCTTCTTGCAAGTTCACCTCACAGAGGATATATTGGGAGCTACATTCCCTAGAGTCCCTCTCCCTTCTTGATTCCAATGGAAAAGTCCAGAAGTGACTCTTCCATGAAAATGGGGAGGTAAAAGGGAAGGATGGGTATGATTCTCTTGAGGCCCATGCAGCCAGACATGTGGACAGACATGAGGTTCCCAGCAGCCTTTCCAGGGAGCTCCTAAGGCCACCTGCTTGGCTGAGATCATCAGAGGTGACTCTTTGCTTCCCCAGTTTTTCCAATGTAAGCCCTGCAATTGTTATATTAAAACTCTTTATACCCGGGGAACATACAGTGGGTGCAGTTTTCCTAAACAAATACTGAGAAACATATTTTCTTGTAGTTTTTTTTATCACAATCTCTCTTAGTCTTTTAACAGATAAGAAAACTGAGGTATAATATAAAGAATGAATTTCTTTAGATCACAATAAATAACCAGGCATTGATCCTTCAAACCTATGTTGACTCTGATTAAACTGAAGGAGTGTTTTGGGAAGAATGCTGAGGCTGTTCAGCTCACTGAAAAACAAGGTCATAATCTCTTAGCAGTATCATTGATGACACATGGGTACAGGAAAAGGAAGTGGTAGTGAAGGTATGTATCAAACATGTACTAAAATGTCAAGGGAGGAATGCAGTGAAAACTCTGGTTTGGCCCTCACAGACCCGAGTGGGTACCCTAGAGAGTTATACTATCACTGTGCAAATGTTTAGCACTCTGCACAAGTCTGGATTAAAGATGTAGTCTCAAACGTTAGACACTGTAAATTAGGTATACTGCTTTATTTTCATATTTTCAAAGATCTCCCAATCATGTTTTATTCCCCATTCAATTATTAATATGGAAACATTAGTGGGTGAATAGCTCTTCTTCTAAAAGGTTTTTATATGGACAGACTCTTTTCTGGACTTACTCAGACAAAACACAGGCTTTTACTAAAAGCCCTTGGTCATTCGGTCAAATGCACCGTTCTTCCTATAGTGTTGTATAACCTTGCAGAGACGCCTGCTTCATACATAAGATCAATAATAACTGTAAGATAGTCTGCACAGGCAAGATTTGGTGCTTTCTTCATGAAAGACTCAAAGACTATGATAAGGAATAGTGTTACTATTACCTGGCACCCTTATTCTTGTTTTATAAGCAACATGCAGTTTAACTGGGATTTAACTTCCTTATTCTGTAATCTGTACTTCTTTCAGAAAGCCAATATTAAGGAAATGGCAAATCAGAAGAGTCCAGCAAACATGCATTTTAAACACAAGGCAGGCACTGTCACATTTACCATGTGTCACATTTTTGTTCTTGGTGCATCAGGCCACAATTCAGGTCAAATCATTTATCTCATTTTTATTTCAAGACTACAATTGACACACTATGTAGTTGAGCAGTTAGAGAAAATGATTAATAGGTCTCCTTAGCTTCTGACAAATGGCTGGAAATATAAAAGTGGAACAAAACAAACAACCACCATGGAATATACAACTAGTGATCCAGAATTAGAACTGCAGTCATTTGCCTATTTCTGGGAAAGAAGGAAACAATTTGATGACAATACTTATGTATTTTCTCACTGAGGGCTTTTTATTTGCAAGTCAACTTCTATTCTTAATTTATTTTCTGATAATGTAGTAGATTCATACTGTATTTTAAACAGACTGTGTCTTAGAAGTTTTTAAAGCTGCTTCCTCTACGTGCCAATTTGAGGTTAATGGGTGCTTTGGTTCAACTAGGGTATGAGCACTAATATCAGGTATTCCCGTTTCATAGGCAAAATGTTTGGATCACAATTTGTCAGGTGATTATGATCTGCTTATGTCCATTCATGTGGCCACTGAATTGCCTGCAATCTGCACCATTAATCAAATTGTCTACTTGGTTGTTAAGAGAACAGAAAACATCAACTCAGCTATTTTTTCCTGTTCGGTATTTTTCATGTTTTCCCCACTGTATCAATGTTAGTTACTTAATTCCTCTGTTTTACATTCATTTTCCACTCACAGTAGAAAAAATTCAACAGTATATCAGTGTTATCATAGTTTTTAGTCTGCATAAAAATCTGTTGATGCCTTTTAACCTGACCTTGATAGTCAGACTAAAATTTTCACACTGAGAAATACTGCTGGCCTCCAAAAACTAGGTTAGTTCATAGCATGGTAAATGATGAAAATAGAATCTTTTTAAATTTATCAATCAGTATTACATTAATGTATATCAACTCTCATTACGTACTTCATACTTAGTGCAAATACCTAAGTGAATATTAATAATAAGTATAATATACCTGAAGACTTTGGCTCTGTCTTCAGAGATAAAATTAAGCAGTTGCTGTTCCGTCACTAAGTCATGTCTGACTCTTTGTGACCCCATAGACCAGGTTTTCCTGTCATTCACCATCTCCTGCAGTTTGCTCAAACTCATGTGCATTGAGTTGGTGAAAATTAAGGAGAGAGCTGAGCAATTAACAAATGGGTTTCATCCACAAAGAAAAACACTTAGAAAAATCTGGCTAATGTGTAATCTTCTCAATTTTAAAACTCCTTTCTTCATTCTTTCAGCCTGTTTTTTTAAAAACAGTAATTAATTTGATAAATATTTAATGGGCACTCAATCTGTTATAGGTATTTGGATATTCCAAAGGATAAGAACACCCTCAAGAAGTTCTAGAAATGAGGATTCACAGTGAATTCAATTTCACAGCTCCTCCCCAACCTGTCTACTCAGCAAGTCTCAATTTGGTGTCCCAAAGTAGGAGAAAAACAAATTTTTAACCGTGTAAAGGTGATNTTAATGGGCACTCAATCTGTTATAGGTATTTGGATATTCCAAAGGATAAGAACACCCTCAAGAAGTTCTAGAAATGAGGATTCACAGTGAATTCAATTTCACAGCTCCTCCCCAACCTGTCTACTCAGCAAGTCTCAATTTGGTGTCCCAAAGTAGGAGAAAAACAAATTTTTAACCGTGTAAAGGTGATACCCTCTATGAAAAATACATGACACCAGCTACATAAATTATGAAACACACTCATGATGTCTTCAGCTAAGTGTGAAACTGTGTATACATTTTAAGACAGAAAAAAAAGATTCAAGTTTATGACTATAATCTTGTAGATGGTCACTATGCCATCCAAATTATAAAGTATTTTATTCCATCCCAAGCTCTTTGTCTCTATATATTCTAGTAGAGTCAGAGAATGTAAAAAGCCTTGATAAAGACAAAAAAAAAAAAAAATGGTTTCACGGGTGCAAAGCGAAGGAGCAGCTAAACAGAAACATACCCATCTGCGACTTCTTGCTTTAGCATAGATGTCCTCTATGGTGACATCTAGGCTTCTTTTTTTCCTGATTAAGAGACTGGGGATCTAGAAGGAGACACTGGCAAGAGATAAACTATAGACATTCATCTACTAAATGACTGTTCTCTGGGTATTCATCTGTTGGCTATATGTTCAATAAATGTTTCTTAAGTATCTATCATGTGGCAGTCATATGGTATTTACCAAGAATCCCGTATGTGTCAGGTATTACCCTTGAGTGATACCTCTTATGCCCCTGAGAAGGAAAATGATCCTAGAAAGAATCTCAGATACATTATTTTCCCCGACTAAGTGATGAAAGAAATCCTCTAACTTCTGTTAAGGAAAGCCATACAAGTCTTCCCAGGGCGAGTTTCCCAAATCATAGAGAAAAAAAACTTTCCAGTATGAAAATTACATATTAAAGAAATTAAACTAGTTCTGACTTGTAAACCACTGTTAAAGAAATAAAGAATATGCTGAGCCTAAGGCAAACTCTAAAGGACTCCTCAAAGGAGAGATATTTCTGGCAAAGAATATCTAGAAGAAATGACAGAGAAGATAATTTTTTGATCACCTTTCTTTGTTTTCAGTGTTGGAAACCTGTGGAAGCAAAAACTTCATTTGCAAAAAAACAAAACAAAACAACTGTGAGTTATTTCACTTAAATGAAACGCAACTTTACCTGAAAGGACTCTTTTTTCCTTTCAGTGTGAGGCAACAGTAAATTAATTTTGGAGGCTGTTAACCCCTGAAGTAACAGATATATAAATCATATTAAAACCACCTTGGAATTTGTAGTGAGCAATGAAACAGATCCCAAGACCAATAAAAGAGCTTGGCTAAGTGACTTATCTAAAATATACACCAGGTAGCCAAGAAGATGATCCAGGCTTAATTAAAAGCAAATACCCAGTTTCTTTTTCCTACATTTCTATATTTCTCTCTTCACGCAGCTATGGTTTCAATGTAATTTTCTGATTCTTTCCATTAAGACTCCTTTTATTATTTTTTTCTTTCTTCCTCTTTTTCAGACAGTTTGTTATGAGTTTGGGAGCTACTAACAAGACCTGTTCAGTTCAGTTCAGTCACACAGTTGTGTCCAACTCTTTTTAACCCTGTGAACTGCAGCATGCCAGGACTCCCTGTCCATCACCAACTCCTGGAGCTTGCTCAAACTCATGTCCATCAAGTTGGTGATGCCATCCAACAATCCTTTTAAAAATCAAGTCGATTTCATCGGGAAGATCCCCTGGAGAAGGAAATGGTAACCCACTCCACTATTCTTGCCTGGAGAATCCCATGGACGGAGAAGCCTGGTAGGCTACAGTCCATGGGGTCGCAAAGAGTCAGACACGACTGAGCGACTTCACTTCACTTCACTTCATATATTAGATAAGAATTTTTGCCTGTGTTAAGTCTACAAGCTACTATTCTTGTATGTTTATGTAACACTAATTATATTGTTCCAAATTAAAATTTTAAAATGCATTAGGGTAACTATTTTCACATTTCATAAAAAAGGTAATAGTTTTGAGGTTCAGAAGCTTAACAGGTGGTTGGAATAATGCACATAAGGAATCATTCCTTGTGATTCAAGGTCATATCCTGGGTTTTTGCTGTTCATTTGAAGGTACATAAATACCATACATTTCATGTTTGTAGAGTAATGAAATATTACATACCCCTTGTATCATCTGTCTACATTGAATTTTTGCTATTTATCAATAGCAGTGATGTTTCTGCCAATGGGGTAAAGCAGTTTTTAGGAATGGACACTAAATTGACATAGATTTTGCTTTTCATACTCTGATGTCCTACATTCTTATCAATCCTTGAAACACATTTTCGCTGATACTGTGTCTGCTGTGAACAAGAAGAATGTGGTATCAGGGTAGGGAACACTAAACTGTCCCAGTTATCTACATTCCAGTAGCCAGAAAGTGTTCCTGGATTTGCTTCTTTCAGAGCTGGCATTCTTCAGAACAGCACATGCTGACCCAGGCGTATTCTCCCAGGGTGGGCAGCTCTCCTTTCTGTCCAGTCTAAACCACAGGAAGACAGCAGACACACTCTGGTGGGCAGCCACTGCATCTACATCTGTATCTTTATGAGACCTCTTTATCCAGTGGCGGTGCCTCTACAGAGGAGAGCCCACAGCTAGCTCCTGATCTCAGATGTGCAAAGACTGTGTGTTATGTGTTTACCAAAAACACTTTTACTACTTGTAAAGAACACTCTGAGAAATAGCTTCTGAGTAGAGAGTTGAAAGTGAAATGGAAGGGACAAAATTCAGGGCTTACTGTCCCTGAACTGGGTTTACTCAAGATAGAGAGTGGTATTTTAGCCTTGGTACAATCCCGAGGAAAGTGAGAACAGGAAAGAAGGCATGGGGCTGGAAAGAAGGGAAAGCATATGAAGGGTAGGCCCACTACCCAGCTGGCCACCCCCTCGAACATGACAGAGATACTCAGAGAGATCATACAAACTACTCTAGCTTTAGACTGTCTGTCTGTCTGTGGGAAGGGAAGACCAAAAAAAAAAAAAATCTATCTTTCCCCTCCTTTTCATTCACTCTTTCTGGCTGGCCTAAGTTTGCCCCATGGAGCATTAATATCCATATACTATTTGTCACCATTTGACACTGAGTTGTTCTGGGTAACAGCTGGACAGCCTGAGTCCCCAGAGCTCTGGCTTGGCCAGTGTGCAGGTCCCATGACCACCAGCACTGGATGTGGAGCTTCTAAATCTGCATCCACAGTCATAAGGTAGTGCAAGTCATGCTAGGGCTATACCAACAAGTCAAGTGAATATGTATACAGGGCAGTGTAGAAACTGACCCCACACATGAAGTCTAGCTTAAGAAAGCTGATTACCCAAGGGAACATGAGTTACTTTCTCTTTTGTGTTTCCATATCACCCAGTAGACGCCAGTACTATTAATTTTAACTCATTCTACCATAATTACGTACTTGAATGTCTGTCTCTCCTCAGAGGACACTGAACTTTAACCAGGGTGACCTTACTTCTGGATTTGATTGGGAGTATTGGATTTGCCAGTTTAGATCAGTTAACACTGGACAATTATTTTAATTCTCTCTTTCACTCTCAAAGGGTCCTAGTTTAAATGTTGCATTATAGGATTACCATATTCTTATGACATGGGGCACACCTTCTTCATTACTGAAAGTATGTTAGTATCTAGTGTAATATTTGGGTCATAATACATGTTCAATAAGGGTCTGATAAGGGATCATCTCACTGCAAATGGGCATTGCTAGTGCTTATCCAATAAATATTCTATTCTCACTAACTGAGATTTGTCTGTAGAGGAAATGTGTCCAACCAAAACTTCGCTAGTTTTCTCATCTCTGTTGCAACAAGGGGTTGCCATGAGACACAGTAATGAGACAAAGTAGAAACCTATTGAGAAGATTTCTGAAAAACAAGACACTTTCTGCCTCTTCTTCACTTTAGACCTGCCAGAGGAACAGCATCCTTAAAACCACAGGTATGAAAAGGCACGTGAGTAGATGCCCTAGTCCTGGGCTGCAAAGTTAGAGAAATAACTCCTATTCAAGCCACTGTTAACTGCATTTCTGTTACATACACACTTTCCACCTGCCAAGTTCGAGAAATAACTCCTATTCAAGCCACTGTTAACTGCATTTCTGTTACATACACACTTTCCACCTGATACATTATTTAATTCCTATTATATTTCTATGGAGCATTAGGTTGAATCACATAGAATTTTGACCCACAAAAATGGCAATTTTATTCAATTACTTTTCATAATTCATTTAAATACTGAATATCTACTATGTGCACAACACTGACACTAGAAGAACATGGCCCTTATTTTCAAGTGTATTACCAAAACATTTACTTTCACCCAAGATTCATAAAGCTAAGTTATAGATAATTTAAAACTAAAAGGATAACTACTTGAATATGAGTCAGATATGATGGGATGAAAATTACACAGGTACATTATTTTAAGCCAAACAGATGCTTAAAGCAACCTGTACGCGGTTGTTACAAAGTTCAGAAAATCAGAACTCTACAAAACGGAAGAAACAGAATAGGGGAATTCTATTAGTCTGCAATTTAAAAAGAGGAGCCCAAGATTCAGGGCCTATTGGTGAGATGCTTTAGTTCCTTTACAATTTCCCTTTAAAATGTAGCCCACCAACTTCAGACATCAGCTTCAATCTCAGCTCCCTTCCAAGTGATATTTTCTTTCTCTCTTGCCTTTTTTTTTTTTTTGGCCACGAACAACCATACTTGGCAGCTTGGCAGGAAGCTCTGAGACACAAGTGTTAGCTTCCAAGTAGCACCAAATATATCTTCTAAGAACTGTGGTCAGATACACTAAAGAGATTCTTATAGAGAAAAATATCAATTTTTGACTTAAAATCTGAGGAACAAAATAAAACCGAGAGAGTTACTTTGATTGATTTTTAAAGTTGGAAGAATTTCCCTTTAATTTTTAGTTTTTCTTAAGAAATATTCTCCCTCCAAGAGATTTTGATTTGGGGAACTAAGGACATTTTCCAAGCATCTACACAAAAAGGATACTCTTAATAGTTCAGGGGACCAAGCAAAAGTTTTGAAATTTTAAGATCATAAGACTTAACTTGAAAGTTAAAATTCAGTTTTGCTTTATAAGATTTTTAGGAGAATTATCTGAAGATTATCTAGTAAAATCACTTATTGTTCTGTCTTCACCACTAGGACTTGGGCGGGGGGAAAGGGTCAATGAGAACAATGAAGGCTTTTATTAAATAGACATTTAGTATCTGAATAAAAATCCTGTATTATATATTTATGGCTTAAGTGAAAGTGAAAGTGAAGTCGCTCAGTCGTGTCCGACTCTGTGTGCGACCCCATGGACTGTAGCCTACCAGGCTCCTCCCTCCATGGGATTCTCCAGGCAAGAGTACTGGAGTGGGTTGCTATTTCCTTCTCCATGGCTTAAGCCTACCAGTTTGTTAATCCCAAGCATCAGCATATGATAAAGGGTATTGTAAGAAAGACAGGTGTTGAAATTCCTCTTCCTCAAACTTGTTTGGGTGCTTTCTGATTTTGTTGAGGTTATTAGCTCATCTGAGAAGTGCTAATCTTTCCTGAGAGGAGCTAAAGGTGGTTTTGACTCCCGGTCTGCCTGGGACATCATCTGACACCATCTTCTCCAGAACAAAACATGTGTCCTAAACCAAGAAAGGCAAAGCCAAAGAATGCTCAAACTACCGCACAATTGCACTCATCTCACATGTTAGTAAAGTAATGCTCAAAATTCTCCAAGCCAGCTTCAGCAATACGTGAACCATGAACTTCCTGATGTTCAAGCTGGTTTTAGAAAAGGCAGAGGAACCAGAGATCCAATTGCCAACATCCATTGGATAATGGAAAAAGGAAAAGAGTTCCAGAAAAAACATATATTTCTGCTTTATTGACTATGCCAAAGCCTTTGACTGTGTGGATCACAATAAACTGTGGAAAATTCTGAAAGAGTGACTGTGTGGATCACAATAAACTGTGGAAAATTCTGAAAGAGATGGGAATACCAGACCACCTGACCTGCCTCTTGAGAAACCTATATGCAGGTCAGGAAGCAACAGTTAGAACTGCACATGGAACAACAGACTGGTTCCAAATAGGAAAAGGAGTACATCAAAGCTATATATTGACACCCTGCTTATTTAACTTCTATGCAGAGTACATCATGAGAAATGCTGGGCTGGAAGAAGCACAGCTGGAATCAAGAATGCTGGGAGAAATACCAATAACCTCAGATATGCAGATGATACCACCCTTATGGCAGAAAGTGAAGAGGAACTAAAAAGCCTCTT
>SJYX01019253.1:511282-532810 GCA_006410675.1 Oreotragus oreotragus
TTTTTTTCAGTCTGTGAAATTTTATTTCAATTTACATAAAAATTCATTTTACAATACATAATGTAATACCTTCTATTTGATTTTTCTCTGTTTCTTTTCATTTCCTTTATTGTCTTTTGACCATTTATTAACCTCATCTCTTTCCCACAAGCCTTTAGAAACTCTGACTAGTTTCGTATCTTGTTATTTTTTATAGAGTATTGTTTTTTAAGAACATCAACAATAGGACAAAAATGCCATGCAGATACACATGTTCATCTTTCTTTACAAAGAATTACAGTGACTGTTGTGGATCAAAGATTTTTTCCAACAAATATTTTATACTTTCTCTTTTATCTGAACTTCATCAACCTGGTCAAAAAAGTAGATTCTATTAATCATGTAGAGACAGTGGTAATATATGACCTGTATATTAAAGAAAAGCGAGAGTCTGAATAAGCACACAGTAGAGGAAAACATACAAATGGTCTATAGTGAAACAAGACAGTTTAAAACAGAGAGTTTGATTAATCAAGATAATATTGAAAGGTATTTAATTTCATGACTGCAGTCACGAAATTAAAACACGCTTGTTCCTTGGAATAGCTTTGTCAAACCTAGGCAGTGTATTAAAAAGCAGAGACATTACTTTGCTAACAAAAGTCCATATAGTCAAAGCTATGGTTTTTCCAGTAGTCATGTACAGATGTGCGAGTTAGACCATAAAGATAGCTGAGCACCAAAGAACTGATGCTTTTGAACTGTGCTGGAGAAGACTCTTGAAAGTCCCTTGGATGGCAAGGAGATCCAACCAGTCAGTGCTAAAGGAAACCAACCCTGAATATTCACTGGAAGGACTGATGCTGCAGCTGAAGCTCTAATACTTTGGCCACCTGATACAAAGAGCTAACTCACTGGAAAAGACCCTGATGCTGCAAAAGATTGAGGGCAAGAGAAGAAGGGGACGATGGAGGATGAGACGGTTGGATGGCATCCCTGACTCAGTGGACATGAGTCTGAGCAAGCTCAGGGATACAGTGACAGATAGAGAAGCCTGGCATGCTGAAGTGCATGGGGTAGCAAAGAGTAGGACACAACTTAGCAAACTCAACAACAACAATCGAAAGCTATGGTGGAAACCACCCCTGAAACCTTTTAAACTTCACGATATACAGTTTTTATTGATACTACAGAAAATCTAATGAAGTCATTGGGAGTACAGGGCTACAATCTTGAGGGTATATTCTTGGGTCATTAGCAACTTAGGTTAGAGAATATAAAGAACAAGTACCAATTTCAGGTGCACATTTAACTGTGCCTGAAGATTCTGTTTGTATATCCTCTGAAAACAGTATTAGTGAATATGGCTAAAATCTATTTACGTCAGAAATGCTCTCAAGAATTTACCTGGTGGCTCAGTGATAAAGAATCCGCCTGCCAATGCAGGAGACGTGGGTCTGATCCCTGGTTCCGGAAGATCCCACACACTGCGGAGCAACTAAATCCATGCACCACAACTACCAAGCCTGTGCTCTAAAGCCCACAAGTTGCAACTGCTGCAGCCTGCCCACCCTAGAGCTCGTGCTTTGCGAGAGAAGCCACCGCAATCAGAAGCCTCTGCAACCCGAGAGTGGCCTGCACTTGCTGCAGCTAGACAGAAGTCCACACAGCAGTGGAGACCCAGCACAGCTGTAAATGAATAAGTGAACATTTAAAAAAGGAACGTGCTCGAGGTCTTCCGGATAAAAAAGAACAACACGAAGAGATGTCTCCCCGACCTACTTCTGTTCTGTGTCACTCTTACGAGACTTCCTACTATCCTGGAATAAGCTAAAACACAGTCACATTTAGCCTCACGGTTCACTGCCTCCCTAAAAGGTCATCTTCCTAAACAGTGACAGGTCCCTAAAACTGTACTATAATAAGCAGATATCCAGTAGGTATTTCCTGACTGACACAACCAGGCTATGGCTTGGAGAGCAGTTTATTGGGTAATCTTCCCAGTTCTCAGAGGCTAAGGTACACAATAAAGGGTGTATCTATATGTAACAAGATGGCAAAACAGATTTTTTTCTATTATATTTTGATTGGGAATAAATGAGGGAAAGATGCAAGTTATCCCATAATCTCAGCCAGCAGGGCACCAGTGAGCCTCCAGAAGTGGTGACCAGCAATCTATCTGTGGGGATTATGAAGAGAGACACATGATCACTTTCACTGGCACCCCCAGTTTACTTAAGAAGGGGTGGAGTGTGGTTGGATTTTTGAGCTGAAAGTTTTTGGAGAAATTGCTTTCCTCTGTGAAACCAGGTGTGTAGGGAAGCGGCAGTTACAAAGAGTCCCTCTGAGAGAAGGGGAGATGGCCCCCACACCCCAAGATGAGTTATTTCTAAGCTGTAGAACCCACAGCCCTACCCTGGAGCAGCCACCAGCTTGGAACACGATGACAACATTCTTGGGAAAGACATTTGGTAGCCTCCATTTCTAACACGTTGTCATTTTCAGTAACCCCCAAGGCCTCTTCCTCATGGAGAAGGGAAAGAGAGGCATTAGATGTGTATTGAATACACAAGTGGGTCCAGGGATGTCTACCAGCATGAGGCCTGCTGGAATAGCTCAGGGCACTGGAATGTGAAAGAACCATAACGTCAGGGGCCTGGAAGAAGAAGGGGTCCTTTCATCTTCGGTCCCTCAGAAGAACAGAGAAAGGAACTCAAGCACTTTCTGTGCCTTCATGTGTTAGAGAATTTCAGGTGACAAATGACAGTTCCTGGAAGAACCTATGCAGCTACTGGGCCAAGCAAAGGGACATAGAACCCAGGAAATGGGCTGTGGCACACGCTGATTGGTTCTGACAGAGACAAAGGAGGCAGCTCACTGTGCTTTGAGGGAAGGATGGTTCCTGAGCAACAGAGGCAGCTTGGGAAAAGGACACTGTTCCATGAAACAGAAGGGAGTACAGATCAGCTATGGGCTCCAGAATCAAATGTAACCAGACTGAACTAGAGTGAGCCAGAGGCACTCTCCATCACTGACATGCAGCAGCCCACAAGCCTTCTCCACTTCCTCCTTCATGGTGGACAAGAAGGTAGCCCCAAAGGACAGAGTTCAGAGAGAGCAGGGACAGGGGAATCTACTAGATGAAGCGTGGAGGAACTGCATAAAGAGCAGATCACATCTCCCCTCCCTTTCATCCCTAATTCAAGCCACTGTGTCCACAGTCAAGGCCGGCACTGGTAAGGTATGAAGGAAGATGAGAAAAGTGGGGAAGGAGTCAAGCTTGACACTGTTTGCGACTGATCTGATAAAGTGAACTAGACCGAGTTTTAAACAGCAACTGAGAAATCTTAAATCAAAATTGAATGGAAAGTTAAGAAATCTGTCCAAGATTTCATTACAAAAAAGTGGCACTGTCACTCTAGTACAATAAGGGGAAGCCAAAATTAAAACACTCAATAAAAATGACTTAACCACGCATGAACGTGAGTTGGAAAAGCCATTTTCATTTTTCCCTCCAGGGCTAAAGAAGAGAGTGACGACATGAAGTGGCTACTTATTTGCCCCATCTCCCAATCAGTCCATAACCATGTGGGTCTGCTTAAAGATCAAAGGTGTTAACCAAGATCTTCCCTGGAGTACAGCACGAGTGGTTAAAATGTGAGCTCTGGAGTCAGAAGGACTCAGGATGGAATCCGATTCCTAGCCAGGTCATTCATCTACTGGAGCCTCAGTTTCTTCATTCAAAACTTACTTCAGATAGCTGATATAAACACTGATTGGCATAATTAATGAAAAGCACTTAGTCCTTAGTCAGCATTCCATAAATATCCTCGTTGATGTGAATAATACATTACTCTGCGTTTCTGTCTAGATGGCAGTCACGATCATGGTAAAATTCAATTACTATCAGTACACTAACCTCTCTGCTTTTTCCAGCTAAAGGTGCCAAAGCTAAGTTGGCCCATGTTCATAATAGTGCCCTGGAACAGTACTGATGGACAAAGAATCCTGTTGAGATACTTAGAAAAAAATAAAATATTGGAAATGCTTGAGAGACTAACATTTTGAGAAGAGGTCATTATTTAAATGAATCATGATATGCTTTTGACTGAAAATGCAGACGAGAAAGTAAATACAACTCTTCCACTGTCTGTACAGTTCTTTCTCTGAAGAGTTTTTCTTCCTTTTCCGCTCACTTGATTTGTTCTCATGTTAATTTTACTTCCATGTATGTGAATGTACAGCAAGGTTGGGGAACTGAAATCTAATCTGCTTCTAAATATTTGTTCATAAAGCTCTAGTGTGTTTCCAGTATTTCGGGGTACTTGCCCCCTCTCCTTACTGAAGGTTGATGCCAGCAGCCCAGGAGGTGGGAGCGATCCTCAGCTTTTGAACAGTCTGCTGGCATAGGGGAGGAAAATATTTGACTGTGCAAAGCAACGTCCTCAACTCTCAAAAATCTGAGAAAATACAGAATAGAATGATTTGGAAAAGTATTCAAAAATATTTCTGCAAAGAATTTCTGTGGCTGTCATAAAAACGCTTCCAAGAAATTAATTGTCTTTTGTCATCTCACCTTATTCCCTATCTCCTAAAGGTGATTTCCTCATTTTTTCCCCCTATAGATGCAGTAGTTTTAAAAAATGGATGTTCTTTCAAGCAATGCTTGGTCTCGATCGAAGTTAAGGTCTAAAATGTTGCTGGGTTTTAGGTGCTCGAATTGCCACCTAAAGTTGATTTTTAGAAGTATTCTTACCTGCTATCTCTTCCCTTTCCAATTTGCTGAAAATAATACTATTATTTGAGTGATTTCTATTTTCACAATCTTTAATTCCAACATCTCTAATATCCCACCAACATCACCAATACACACACACAAACACGTGCACGCACGCACACATACATACTTCATTTTTTTTTCCTGAGGCAAACTGAAATGCTACTGACAAGCCCAAGAGTGTTATCGAAAATGGAGTGGTTG
The DNA here is from genome assembly GCA_006410675.1 of Oreotragus oreotragus. NCBI lineage: Eukaryota > Metazoa > Chordata > Mammalia > Artiodactyla > Bovidae > Oreotragus > Oreotragus oreotragus. Next base: position 516,243 of record SJYX01019253.1, read on the forward strand.
GCCCTCCAGCTCCTCAGATGCAAAGCCCATGGACATAGAGCACTGACTATATTCCTTGTACTCTACCATTTTATATAAGAGACACGAGCATCCACAGATTTGGGCATGTACAGGGGTTCCTGAATAAATCTCCCATTGATACCAAGGGACAGCTGATAAAGAAAAATGCTGGGAAAGAAGTTAAAAAGAGAAGGAGGGAGAAACTTTGGGACTAGAACTAAAACAATGAAATAAAGAGTGTGGAGTGGAGGGTGCTGTGTTTTAAGTTTACCTCAGGAGTCAATATGTTCCATGTCTTGCTTTTAATTATTTTGCTCAAGATAAGCTGATTATGGGCATCCAATGCTATCACTTCATGGCAAATAGATTGGGAAAGGGTTGAAACAATGACAGACTTTATTTTCTTGGGACCCCAAAGCACTGCAGACATGAAATTAAAAGACATTTGCTCCTTGGAAGAAAGGCTATGACAACCCAGACAGTGTATTAAAAAGCAGAGACATCACTTGGCTGACAAAGGTTCATATAGTCAAAGCTATGGTTTTTCCAGTAGTCATGTACGGATGTGAGAACTGGGCCATAAAGAAGGCAGTGCCGAAGAATTGATGCTTTTGAGTTGTGGTGCTGGAGAAGACTCTTGAGCCCCCCTTGGATGGCAAGGAGATTAAACCAGCCAGTTCTAAAGGAAATCAACCCTGAATACTCATTGGAAGTTCTGATGCTGAAGTTCCAGTACTTTGGCCACCTGATGTGAAGAGCCGATTCATTGGAAAAGGCCCTGATGCTGGGAAGGATTGAGGGCATGAGGAGAAGGGGACGACAGAGGATGAGATGGTTGGATGGCATCACTGACTCAACGGACATGAGTCTGAGCAAGCTCCAGGAGATAGTGAAGGACAGGGAAGCCTGGCGCGCTGCAGTGCATGGAGTTGCAAAGAGCTGGACACAAATTGGCGACTGAACAACAACGAACAAGCTGATTATGGATTCTTTCAGAATTCCCATTGTTTTCCCCCAACTTGAACTCCCTTCATTTGCATTTCAACCAAAAATTATCCTGGATTATCATTTCAATTTGCCAAAGTTTTACTTCCAATAAGTTCTATTTATTCTCTTTAGGACAGGTTGATTACACGCAAATGATATGCCAAGATGATGTTGACTGTCTTTAGATAAGACAATCTAAGTCAAATCCCCTAACTGCTCATTATTTTTAAAAATATATCTAAACCATTTTTTTCTAACCTGTATAATATGTCCATTCCTGACACGTGCTCCAGTGCCTAAGAATATTTAGCTAGGAACTTATACCAATCAGAGCTGATCTAAGAAGGCAAACTGAACTCTAAGGCCAGTCCTCTCAAAAAAGACAGCAAATAAGGAAGGGAAGGACCTGGGGAAGTCAGAACTGAGACAGAAGCACTGTTTTCACACATTCCAACCCTGGGATTTCTTTGGAAGGAAAGATGCTAAAGCTGAAACTCCAGTACTTTGGCCACCTCATGCGAAGAGTTGACTCACTGGAAAAGATTCTGATGCTGGGAGGGACTGGGGGCAGGAGGAGAAGGGGACGACCGAGGATGAGATGGCTGGATGGCATCACTGACTCGATGGACGTGAATCTGAGTGAACTCCGGGAGTTGGTGATGGACAGGGAGGCCTGGTGTGCTGCGATTCATGGGGTCACAAAGAGCTGGACACGACTGAGTGACTGAACTGAACTGAAAGTATGTTCAATTCAGAGTTTTCCCAAGCTTGTACCAATAGAAGCATTTCAAAACAGCAACAGTCAGTCACTGAATTTTTGTTATGCTTCATGGGTTTTATAAACACACTGTGGTTTTACCAGCCACCCTGTGGGCTAAGTATAAAGTCATCATGCACTGAATGTTTGTTTTTGCCTCTCTAGCACCCACTCCTCCTTTTTGGATAAGGGGACTCCAAATTTTCAGTGGGAATCTATCCACTGTCTGGGGCTTCTTAAGTGGTGCTTTCTAGGTGGTAAAGAATCTACCTGCCAATGCAGGAGACCCAAGAGACCTCAGAGATCTGAGTTTGATCCCTGGGTCAGGAAGGGCCCCTGGAGGAGGACATGGCAACCCACTCCAGTGTTCTTGCCAGGATAATCCCATGGACAGAGGAGCCTGGTGGGCTACAGGCCATGGGGTTGCAGAGTCAGACAGAACAGAGTCTGAGCACATCCACTGCCTGCTCTCAGTCCATCTCTTTGGATGGGGCTCTTACTGCAACTGCAGGAAGCAGAGCGTGGGACCAGGCTTGGCTTTGCAGGCACTTCCTGACCGGGACACAAGATGTCTTGGGAGAATAGGAATGTGCCCTCTACTGATCCGTAACCTAAAAGGTTGTAGGCTGAAGCTGCAAGAAATGGCTTGCCACCACGAGGGGAGAGCCTTATGAGAATGAAACTAAGAGCAAAGGGAACTAAGGAGACAAAGAGACGAGAACCAAACGGAGCCTCCCTGACCTTGTTTGGGCTCCGGATCAATCTGAATCCTGAATTCATGCCAACATCTCAAAATTTTAGTCCCGAGCCAATCATGCCCCCTTTCTTTACTGACATTGATTGGACTGAGTTTTCTATATCTTGCAACAGAAAGACTCTTAACTGATAGGATGCATGATTTTATAAGTCAGAAAACTAAAACTCAGAAAATTTTGTGCTTGGTTAAGAACACACAGTAAGTGGCAGACCTGGATTTTAAATCCAGTCTCTTTCAATCAAAATATTGTATTCTTCCAATGCAAAATAAAGCATGAAGGCAATAATTTCATTTTGAGAGGTATGACATTTAATTTCATATGTCAGTTTGGCTAGGCTGTGGTGCCTAGTGCTTAAGTAAAGCTAGTTTAGATGTTGCTGTGAAGGTATTTTTGTAGATATGACTAATATTTACAACCAACTGAATTTAAGTTAAGCAGATTAGCTTCCATCACATGGGTGGATGAGCCTCATCCAAACAGCTGAAGGCCTTTAAAGCAAAAACCAGAGAAGAAAGAATTCTGCCTCAAGACCGTAACACAGAAATCCTGCTTGAGTTTCCAGTCAGCCTATACAGATTTTGAACTTTCAGTCAATTCCTTTAAAGTAATCAATCCATCAGTCAACCTCCAGAGGTCTCTCGAACCCTGACTAACACAAAGATTAACAGAAAGATACAACGATTAACTGAGGGTTACCCAGGCGAATATGGGATAGGGCAAAGGAAATACATTTTTTCTCCCTCAACAGGTCATTTCCTAGATGATTTTCCAAAATAAGACAAGAAGGACAAAGCTCTGTGATGGAAGTCACAAAGACACTTTTTCTGACAAGTACCTAATGAGACATTTTGTTTGCTTTGCTTTTTCCCAAAGTGAAAAAAGTCTACAGATACTTAAGAAAGCTCATGTGTATGCTCACTCAGTCATGTCCGACACTCTTCTGACCCCACGGACTGTAGCCCACCAGGCTCCTCTGTCCATGGGATTTCCCAGGCAAGAATACCGGAGTGGGTTGCCATTTCCTCCTCCAGGGGATCTCCCTGACCCAGGACAAAACTGTATTGGCAGGTGAATCCTTTAGCACTGAGCTACCTGGGAAGCCCATTTAAAAATAAAACATGTCCAATTGTTACTGTTCAATACTTTTAAAATGCAGGCTGATTTTAAAAATTGAAGGCAACAAGGAAGCACTTGTGTGCACAGGTTTGAGAGGATTTTCATACTCTTTCAAAGAGTTTGATTAAAGTTCAGTGCAGGGACAGAGTCTCAAAGAAGTGAGCAGTACTACCATGATTCACACTTGATTTCTCATATCACTCTTTCTTATAGTCACAGCATCCACTCAAAAGATGCAGCGTTTTCAGTATAATATAGAGGGTAACTGAACAATCAGCCTGGCTTCACACTGCAACTCTGCTGACGTTTGCTAAAATGCCCAAACCCAATGGGATAAATAATTCAGTTCCCCTGAAATATAGAAGGGAAAGGCTCTGATGGGTTGATAAAGAAGAATGCTGCTGTCCTCTTCTGCTTTCAAAGGATGCAAGATTGTCAACTCTATCCCAGTTTTCAAATAAACCATGAAATTCACAGCCCCAAATTGAGATTCTCATTTTCAGCCACAGCTATTCTTAATTTCTGTTCCAACAATATCTACAGGCATAGAGAGATAAGTCGGATGATTTGCAGCTCGAACTATAAAAGAAGTTTCAGAGAGACAATAGGAGAAAAGAAAAGGTTTGGTAGGTTTGGAAAATTCTTTTTCTTTTAATACACTATAAAATGTGAAGCAGAAGCACAATGACTTAATGAGTTTCTGTCTGTACTGTGACAAATCTACAATTTGGCCATTGTAAAAGTAATGATATGTTTCATTAATTTCATATGTTCGTTTAATAGAGTATTTGGAGGAAAGGCATTTTTGCTTTAGAAATTAGAGCAAAGAAAGCTGATAAAGGCTTCAAGGTGGTGTTTGGTACTTCCTGGAATACATTAATAACGTTCAGCCACCTTTTCAAACACACAGACAAATCTCAAAGCAATGCTTTGTCTTCCCAGTCATAATCCTAATAATGAAAGACCAGAAAGCCTCACCTAGCATCTCCCCACAATCCACCTCCTCCCAGTGCTTGCGTGTGTGTGTGCTCGTGTGCTTGTGTGTGCGCGTGCGCGCGCACAATCCTTTTTACAGGTACTTTTTTTTTGTGGCTGTGCTGGGTCTTTGTTGCCAGGCACAGGGTTTCCTCTAGTTATGGAAAGAGGGGGTGACTTTTTCATTGAGGTGTGCAGGCTTTTCATTGCACAGGCTCCTCTTGTTGCTGAGCATGGGCCCTTAGGGCAAGCAGGCTGCAGTACCCTCAGCTTGCAGGCTCTAGAGCTCAGTCTCAGTACTTGTGTTGCATGGGCTTAGTGGCTCTGCAGCATGTAGGATCTTCCTGGAGCAGGGATGGAACCTGCATCCCCTGCACTGGCAGGTGGACTCTCATCCATTACACCACCAGGGAAGCCCTGTGGGTACATTTGCATCGGGAAGTTAATAGTCTATAACCCTCATCCATCTATTCACTAGACCAACTTCTTTATGCCATTTCCTAATCCTCTTTGGGGAAAATTCTTTAGAAACAAGCTGTGTGTAACTGTCATGGTCTCACCTTGCCTTTTTACAAATACTCTCACATTGGGCTTTCTTAGGTGGGATTCTCTAGAAGCTGACTCCAAACAAGGGTTTGATTACCAGAACCTTATTTGTGAGAGGATCCAGGAGGCATCTGAGGTGGCGAGGGGAAACGGGGCCAGAAGGCAAGAAGCCAATCAAGGATACACTACTGAGCAAGCTGCCCTTGTGGGCAATGGGGATGCTGGCCCCGAGGACTGTTAGGAGCTTGTAGAAAACATGTCTGAGTTATGCCCACTGGGGCACTTGTACCCCAGTTCTCACATGTCAGTGACCGAGGGCTGCTTCCGGGGAAACACAATCCCTGTACCCCACCCTGCAGTGATGGGATGGAGGGGAGCTGTTGGGGGAGAAGAAGAACTTGTAGTAGGATCCCAGCAGCACACAGGGGTTGGTGACAGCTCAGAGGTGGGTAGTACAAATGTCACTGCCAACAGTGACACAGGACGGGTCTGTCCCGTAAGACATCCATTCAACAAGCTCCTTTCTACCCCAATTGTCCAAGCACTACCATCCACAAACCATCTGCCAAACCCGTCCTCCCAGTCACAGCAAACACACTCACCTGCTGTGCTTTCTCTCTGTATTCGGAGCTGGACAGTCATGGGTTTCACTTGACTTGGTCTTTAGAAAAAAACCTTCAGGCTTGTTCTATTTTGCTAACAGAGGGAGCCAGACTCTATAAGCCCCTGTGAAATCTGGATGCGTTCAATGTGCTTATTCTCTAAAAATGTCGTATGTCCCTTTGTGCGATTTCTAGCCCAACTCCATGAATAGAAAAATTAGGCTGGAGTAGGTAGGAAGGGAGAATGAGAGGAGGGAAAATTTACATCACAGAGAAAGCTTACATCTAAAAAAAACCAACAGTAGCAGGATGAATCTCAGGTGGGTTGCAGTTTTCTACAGTGGGAAGGTTAAGACTTTTGTTGTCTTTTTTTTTTTTTTTAAAGAAATACCTTTTACCCAGGCCTGAGGAAGGAAGTGCTGTCCTAGTAGGCTGCCAGGGTGGGTATCTTGGCCACAGACTGCTGGCATTCTATGGCTTCTGTGGAGCCGTTTTCCAATGGTTGTGCTCTTGGAAAGTGAGAGCTATTTTGACAGACCCACTCATTTCTAGGCCTTCATTTATTTACTTTTACAAAAGTATTATCCCTGTTAAGAAAAAGCATTGATTAAGGCTGTATTTTGAATCTATGCTACAGTTAAAATGGATAACCTATAAGGACCTACTGTATAGCACATGGAAGTCTGCCCAGTGGTATGTGGCAGCCTGGATGGGAAGGGAATTTGGGGAGAATGGATACATGTATATGTATGGCTGAGTCCCTTCTTTGGTTTTACCTGAAACTATCACAACATTGTTAATTGGTTATACCCCAATACAAAATATAAAGTTTTTTTAAAAAGCTTATATTTCTCATTTATCTTATCACCTGATTGCTTCCTGAGAAATGAGCTGGAAGAAAGTGGGAAGATGAAAGTGGTCAGAGATTCAGGGCAGATCCAGGTGAGTCAAAATGATGGGCTGGAAATACAAAAGCATTTAAAGACAAAACCAAGTGAAGACAGTACTCTGCAAATGAGGCATTCATTGAGGGTGAAGGTGTAAACTCTCTCTAGTATGCTGTTACTGCACATGAACAAACTGCTAGGCCTTCACCCTCATGCATATGACGTCAGTCGTTCCCTCTCTCCAAGCACCTGTATTTCTAGGGCCAGTTTTCTTGTTTTTAGATGATGAGACTTCTGACTTGAAGTCCTAGTATTCCTGAGCCTGGTAGGACATAGGCAGGCACTCCTGGGCCTCCAGAGCAGCCCTCCAAATAAGCACTTCTCTCAGTGTGCAACCAGTTAAGTCTTCCATTAATTCAGGACCTTGAAGACGTGAGAACAAATGCCTAAATGGGGACTGTGCAAACATGTGTGCATGTGTGCAAGTGTGTGCGTGTGTGCATGCACCTATGTAAAAGCACACACACGCACATACACACGAGCTGAAAGGGAGCATAATAACTCCCCAGTATGCCACAAATAAGAGAACAGCTGCTTGTTTCAGATATTAAAAGAATGTAAATTGGGCTGAGCTTTCTTTTGGCACAAGAACAAGGAATGCTTAAGTTTCCCACTTGCACTTAATTTATTTTTAGGTTTATTCACCACCATTTGTCAGGTTTCTTGAGCTTGACCTGAAACTAACCTTTCGATAAACGTGAAGGCAAACAGAGCCCTGAAACTCTATCTGTATGTTCTTTTGTCTTGGGAACTGTAAATCGGGGCATTAGGTGAATAACACAGCTTGGCTTTGTGTCATGAAAAGTAATTTGGGGCTGCGGTAAGGGCAGGATTTATGAAGCTGTCTGGCCAGGCTTGGGCAGAATGCCAGCTTCCACCTGCTCTGCAGACATGGCCGTGTGCAGTTGGTCACACTGCTGAAGTCGCCAAATTCCTTTCACTGGATACAGGCACGGCTGTGCAGGCCAAGGCAAAAAAGCAGGTAGGGGAAGAACCTGGGGTGGGAGGGAGCCGGAGCCAACCCATCTTTAGGAAACAAATCAATTACAAACTTTCCTTTATCTCATTCCTGAGAAGTCCCTCAGAAAAATTCACCTCTGTTTCCAAAACACTCTAACTAAGTAATCTTGTGGGACTGGCAAGAAAAGGAAAGTAAATCAATTTGCAAAGTTGTTTAATTTTTAAAAAATGAGGGACTGTGTCATAACTGAGGTAGTTATATCATTCATCATCCAAACAGGGGCCCTTTTCAAAGTGAAAGGGGGAAGGCTATAATTAATTATGCTGGGACAACACCCGTAAATTAGGACTGTCTAAGGCAGACTGGGACGGATGGTGACCCAAGCCGAGAACGTTTACACTGCTCAACAATGAACCCGCTAAATGACTGGTGTTACAAGGATGCTTTTCTGAGAAGTGACAGAAATTATATTGTCTCTTTGATGGAGCTGGACTACCTCCATGCAGCAGATGGCCAAACTGTCAGGGTGCCAGAGCGCAATGTGCAGTATCCATAGGAAAATTCTCATCCCTTCCCCTTCTGAAAAAAGTGCAAAAATCTCAGCACAGCTCTGTTTTTCCCAACCAGGGATGGCCAGCAGGTAACATACAAAGCTTCTTGGCATCCGATTAACTAGGATGAAAGGTGCGAGGTGGTGCTTACATGGGGATCAGCACTGTTCTTTGTGATCTCAGTGACAATGAAGTTTGATGTGCACTCCCAAGGGGGTGACTTTTTCATTGAGGTGTGCAGGCTTTTCATTGCACAGGCTCCTCTTGTTGCTGAGCATGGGCCCTTAGGGCAAGCAGGCTGCAGTACCCTCAGCTTGCAGGCTCTAGAGCTCAGTCTCAGTACTTGTGTTGCATGGGCTTAGTGGCTCTGCAGCATGTAGGATCTTCCTGGAGCAGGGATGGAACCTGCATCCCCTGCACTGGCAGGTGGACTCTCATCCATTACACCACCAGGGAAGCCCTGTGGGTACATTTGCATCGGGAAGTTAATAGTCTATAACCCTCATCCATCTATTCACTAGACCAACTTCTTTATGCCATTTCCTAATCCTCTTTGGGGAAAATTCTTTAGAAACAAGCTGTGTGTAACTGTCATGGTCTCACCTTGCCTTTTTACAAATACTCTCACATTGGGCTTTCTTAGGTGGGATTCTCTAGAAGCTGACTCCAAACAAGGGTTTGATTACCAGAACCTTATTTGTGAGAGGATCCAGGAGGCATCTGAGGTGGCGAGGGGAAACGGGGCCAGAAGGCAAGAAGCCAATCAAGGATACACTACTGAGCAAGCTGCCCTTGTGGGCAATGGGGATGCTGGCCCCGAGGACTGTTAGGAGCTTGTAGAAAACATGTCTGAGTTATGCCCACTGGGGCACTTGTACCCCAGTTCTCACATGTCAGTGACCGAGGGCTGCTTCCGGGGAAACACAATCCCTGTACCCCAGCCTGCAGTGATGGGATGGAGGGGAGCTGTTGGGGGAGAAGAAGAACTTGTAGTAGGATCCCAGCAGCACACAGGGGTTGGTGACAGCTCAGAGGTGGGTAGTACAAATGTCACTGCCAACAGTGACACAGGACGGGTCTGTCCCGTAAGACATCCATTCAACAAGCTCCTTTCTACCCCAATTGTCCAAGCACTACCATCCACAAACCATCTGCCAAACCCGTCCTCCCAGTCACAGCAAACACACTCACCTGCTGTGCTTTCTCTCTGTATTCGGAGCTGGACAGTCATGGGTTTCACTTGACTTGGTCTTTAGAAAAAAACCTTCAGGCTTGTTCTATTTTGCTAACAGAGGGAGCCAGACTCTATAAGCCCCTGTGAAATCTGGATGCGTTCAATGTGCTTATTCTCTAAAAATGTCGTATGTCCCTTTGTGCGATTTCTAGCCCAACTCCATGAATAGAAAAATTAGGCTGGAGTAGGTAGGAAGGGAGAATGGGAGGAGGGAAAATTTACATCACAGAGAAAGCTTACATCTAAAAAAAACCAACAGTAGCAGGATGAATCTCAGGTGGGTTGCAGCTTTCTACAGTGGGAAGGTTAAGACTTTTGTTGTCTTTTTTTTTTTTTTTAAAGAAATACCTTTTACCCAGGCCTGAGGAAGGAAGTGCTGTCCTAGTAGGCTGCCAGGGTGGGTATCTTGGCCACAGACTGCTGGCATTCTATGGCTTCTGTGGAGCCGTTTTCCAATGGTTGTGCTCTTGGAAAGTGAGAGCTATTTTGACAGACCCACTCATTTCGAGGCCTTCATTTATTTACTTTTACAAAAGTATTATCCCTGTTAAGAAAAAGCATTGATTAAGGCTGTATTTTGAATCTATGCTACAGTTAAAATGGATAACCTATAAGGACCTACTGTATAGCACATGGAAGTCTGCCCAGTGGTATGTGGCAGCCTGGATGGGAAGGGAATTTGGGGAGAATGGATACATGTATATGTATGGCTGAGTCCCTTCTTTGGTTTTACCTGAAACTATCACAACATTGTTAATTGGTTATACCCCAATACAAAATATAAAGTTTTTTAAAAAAGCTTTTATTTCTCATTTATCTTATCACCTGATTGCTTCCTGAGAAATGAGCTGGAAGAAAGTGGGAAGATGAAAGTGGTCAGAGATTCAGGGCAGATCCAGGTGAGTCAAAATGATGGGCTGGAAATACAAAAGCATTTAAAGACAAAACCAAGTGAAGACAGTACTCTGCAAATGAGGCATTCATTGAGGGTGAAGGTGTAAACTCTCTCTAGTATGCTGTTACTGCACATGAACAAACTGCTAGGCCTTCACCCTCATGCATATGACGTCAGTCGTTCCCTCTCTCCAAGCACCTGTATTTCTAGGGCCAGTTTTCTTGTTTTTAGATGATGAGACTTCTGACTTGAAGTCCTAGTATTCCTGAGCCTGGTAGGACATAGGCAGGCACTCCTGGGCCTCCAGAGCAGCCCTCCAAATAAGCACTTCTCTCAGTGTGCAACCAGTTAAGTCTTCCATTAATTCAGGACCTTGAAGACGTGAGAACAAATGCCTAAATGGGGACTGTGCAAACATGTGTGCATGTGTGCAAGTGTGTGCGTGTGTGCATGCACCTATGTAAAAGCACACACACGCACATACACACGAGCTGAAAGGGAGCATAATAACTCCCCAGTATGCCACAAATAAGAGAACAGCTGCTTGTTTCAGATATTAAAAGAATGTAAATTGGGCTGAGCTTTCTTTTGGCACAAGAACAAGGAATGCTTAAGTTTCCCACTTGCACTTAATTTATTTTTAGGTTTATTCACCACCATTTGTCAGGTTTCTTGAGCTTGACCTGAAACTAACCTTTCGATAAACGTGAAGGCAAACAGAGCCCTGAAACTCTATCTGTATGTTCTTTTGTCTTGGGAACTGTAAATCGGGGCATTAGGTGAATAACACAGCTTGGCTTTGTGTCATGAAAAGTAATTTGGGGCTGCGGTAAGGGCAGGATTTATGAAGCTGTCTGGCCAGGCTTGGGCAGAATGCCAGCTTCCACCTGCTCTGCAGACATGGCCGTGTGCAGTTGGTCACACTGCTGAAGTCGCCAAATTCCTTTCACTGGATACAGGCACGGCTGTGCAGGCCAAGGCAAAAAAGCAGGTAGGGGAAGAACCTGGGGTGGGAGGGAGCCGGAGCCAACCCATCTTTAGGAAACAAATCAATTACAAACTTTCCTTTATCTCATTCCTGAGAAGTCCCTCAGAAAAATTCACCTCTGTTTCCAAAACACTCTAACTAAGTAATCTTGTGGGACTGGCAAGAAAAGGAAAGTAAATCAATTTGCAAAGTTGTTTAATTTTTAAAAAATGAGGGACTGTGTCATAACTGAGGTAGTTATATCATTCATCATCCAAACAGGGGCCCTTTTCAAAGTGAAAGGGGGAAGGCTATAATTAATTATGCTGGGACAACACCCGTAAATTAGGACTGTCTAAGGCAGACTGGGACGGATGGTGACCCAAGCCGAGAACGTTTACACTGCTCAACAATGAACCCGCTAAATGACTGGTGTTACAAGGATGCTTTTCTGAGAAGTGACAGAAATTATATTGTCTCTTTGATGGAGCTGGACTACCTCCATGCAGCAGATGGCCAAACTGTCAGGGTGCCAGAGCGCAATGTGCAGTATCCATAGGAAAATTCTCATCCCTTCCCCTTCTGAAAAAAGTGCAAAAATCTCAGCACAGCTCTGTTTTTCCCAACCAGGGATGGCCAGCAGGTAACATACAAAGCTTCTTGGCATCCGATTAACTAGGATGAAAGGTGCGAGGTGGTGCTTACATGGGGATCAGCACTGTTCTTTGTGATCTCAGTGACAATGAAGTTTGATGTGCACTCCCGACTCTCAAAGTCACTTCCTAGAGTTTTCCACCTTCTTCCCACTTTCCCATATTTACAGGTTCTCTCATGAACTAGTTTCCTAGGGGTGTTAATAATAAACTACCTAAACTTTGGTGTCTTAAAACAATAGGAATTTATCTTCCACAGTATGGAGGCTCATTAAAAACTCAAAACAGATTTATCATATGATCCAGCAATCCCACTCCTGAGCATATATTTGGAAAAGACAAAAGTTCTAATTTGAAAAGATACATGCACCCCAATGTTCACTGTAGGACTATATACAATAGCACTACATACATTTGTATATATGTAGCATTATATACAATATATACATAGAAAAAGAGAGAAAGTGAAGTCGCTCAGTTGTGTTCAACTCTTTGCGACCCCATGGACTGTAGCCCACCAGGCTCCTCCATCCATGGAATTTTCTAGGCAAGAGTACTGGAGTGGGTTGCCATTTCCTTCCCCAGGGGATCTTCCCAACCTGGGGATCAAACCTGGGTCTCCTGCATTGCAGGCAGACGCTTTTACCATCTGAGCCACCAGGGAAGCCTATAAGCACCTACTGTATAGCACATGGAATTATATTCAATATCCTGTAATAAACTATAATAAAGAGAGGAGATATGTACATACAGACATTCATTTTGCTGTATACTTGAAGCTAACACAATATTGTAAATCAACTATATTTCAATTAGAAAACAGAAGTTATTTTCTCACAGTGCTGGAGGCCAAAAATCTAAAATCAAGATATGGCCAGGGCCTCACTCCCTTCATGGGCTGTAGTAGGGGATCTTTCCTTGACTCTTCCAACCCCTGACGGCTCCTGGTGGTCCTTAGCCAGCAGCCAAGCATAACCCCAGTCTCTGCCTCTCTCTTCCCATGACCTTCTTCCCTGGGTTGTTTCTGGGTCGTCTCCTCTCTCATAAGGACACCAGTCAATGGATGTAGAGGCCACCTAAATCCAGAATGATTGCATCTTCAGATCCTAATTAATGACATCAAAAGGATACTATTTCCAAATAAGGTCACGTTCCAGGCTTCCAGACAGACATGGATTTGGAGGCAAGGACAGACCCACTCCAACTAAGAAACCAGAAACAAACCTGTTCCTGAAGCGCAGCCCTTTAACAGCTGCTGCCCGCTGCCCGGCACCCAGGTAACTGACCACCACCTCCACTCCCGCCCCTGTCATTTTCGGCAGAGCTTGCAGGTATCTGCTCCAATGTCTTTGCTTCCACTGCTGTGTACTTCACACAGGTCCTGAGGATTCTCCAGCCAGCAACAGCCTTCTCTTTTCATTCCCTCAATCAAACTACCCAATAAACTGTAGAGAGCAGTCTCACTAGTAATTTTTCAGGCTACTTATATTCCCAAACTCTAGGCAAAGGGTTACATAACTTTCACACACACAAAATCAGAGGGTGAGTTAGCATCTGTTGGACACCTCAAGAATTGTACCAGGAGGTGAGAGACAAGAAGGGGAGGCTGTCCGCAGAGAAGATGGAATATGAGCTCAGAATTAATGGAAGCTTAAGAGAAGTTTGGATGAGGGCAAGGGTGTTTAAATCAGAGTTTCAAATCTCTTTCTTAATCTTCAGCCACAGCAATGACCAAAATATCTCTTCTGAATGCAAGAGTTGGAAAAGCCCATTTCAACAAGCTTGTGCAAAAAATGGACTGATTTATTGGTTCTAGATATCGGAAAGTCCAAGTTTGGACCCAGGGATGGNAGTTTCAAATCTCTTTCTTAATCTTCAGCCACAGCAATGACCAAAATATCTCTTCTGAATGCAAGAGTTGGAAAAGCCCATTTCAACAAGCTTGTGCAAAAAATGGACTGATTTATTGGTTCTAGATATCGGAAAGTCCAAGTTTGGACCCAGGGATGGCTTGGTATTGCTTGTCTAAGATTGCTAAGTTTACATCCTATCCTCTTAGTAAATCTGAATGGCTGCCACTGACACACATCTACTCCTGCACAATCTTTCTGGCAAGGGGCTACGTACTCTCATCCAGCTCTGAGTCACCTGCCCCACTTGGAGCCGTGCAGTGAGGTCATTCCTCACAGGAAAGCCAGGGTGATGGTAGAGGTGCAGAGAAAACAACGTGAGCAAGCAAAAATCAAGAGAGGTCCACCCCACTTACTCTGACCATTCTTACAGCCACTTCAGACACTACAGAAGAATTTCTAGCCTACTGCCAGAGTTGTGTCTGCCCCCCAAAAACCCGCAAGAATACCACGTAACTGTTTTGGGCACTACAGATACTTCAGTGTGTTTTATTTACCCACAGTGCCTCAGACTCTATTTTCAGGCCACTGGACCAAAGGTATATTAGTTAGCTAGGGCTGTCATAACAAAATGCAACAGACTGGGTGGTTTAAATGACCTACCTTAATTATCTCCTTAAAAGCCCCATCTCCAAATACAATCACATTGAGGGTAAGAGCTTCAATATATGAATTTGGTGGGGGGAGGTGGGTGGGCGGTGGACACAACAATTGAGTCCATAACAAAAGCACAAACTTCTTTTCATTCCTTTACCTCTTCCTTATAAGAGTAAGATATGAAGTAATACATTTTGACACTAATTAACTCTGGCATATGGTGCTGTTTCAAATCTTTTTTCAAGTGCAAGTTCTACAACATTTTCCAGTTTCCAATTCATGATATCTCAGAGGTCGCATTCTGATCCCAAGCGCAGCCAGAATCCTATTAGTCTTCCCATATCAATTAACCCTACAATTTTTTCCATTTAATTGCCAGATGTTTTTCCTTAGGTCAGCAGGCCACAACTAGACGGCTGCCCCAAAAGAGCATTTTTAGACATGAATCTCACACACACACACACACACACACACACACATTTTATGGCAAGCTACATTATTATATCTCAAATACACACCAATGTTACAGCTAAGCATGATTTATGGATACAATATCTAAGCATCACGGTGCTTNCTCTACACATGGACATCACCAGATGGTCAATACCAAAGTCAGACTGATTATTTTCTTTGCACCTGAAGAAGGAGAAGCTCTACATAGTCAGCAAAAACAAGACCAGGAGCTGACTGTGGCTCAGATCATGAATTCCTTATTGCAATATTCAGAATTAAATTGAAAAAAAGTAGGGAAAACGATTAGACCATTCAGGTACGACCTAAATCAAATCCTTTATGATTATATAGTGGAAGTGACAACAAAATTCAAGGGATTAGATCTGACAGAGTGCCTAGAGAACTATGGACAGAGGTTCGTAACACTGTGAGAGGAGGCGGTGATCAGAACCATCCCCGAGAAAAAGAAATGAAGAAAGGCAAATGGCTGTCTGAGAAGGCCTTACAAACAGCCAAGAAAAGAAGAGAAGCTAAAGACAAAGGAGAAAGAAAAGATACACCAATCTGAATGCAGAGTTCCAAAGAATAGCAAGGAGAGAAAAGAAAACCTTCCTCAGTGATCAAAGAAATAGAGAAAAGAAATAGAAAGGGAAAGACTTCTAGTCTTTCCCAGAAAATTAGAGATACCAAGGTACCATTTCATGCAAAGATGGGCACAATAAAGGACAGAAATGGTATGGACCTAACAGAAGCAGACGATATTAAGAAGAGGTGGCAAGAATACACAGAAGAACTATACAGAAAAGATTTTCATGAACCAGATAACCATGATGGTGTGATCAGTCACCTAGAGCCAGACATCCTGGAGTCTGAAGTTAAGTGGGTCTTAGGAAGCATCACTACAAAGCTACTGGAGGTGATGGAATTACAGTTGAGCTGTTTCAAATCCTGAAAGATGATGCTGTGAAAGTGCTGCACTCAACATGCCAGCAATTTTGGAAAACTCAGCAGAGGCCAAGACTGGAAAAGGTCAGTTTTTATTCCAACCCCCAAAAAAGGCAATGCCAAAGAATGCTCAAACTACTGCACAGTTGCACTCATCTCATACACTAGCAAAGTAATGCTCAAAATTCTCCAAACAAGGCTTCAAGAGTATGTCAACCGAGAGCTTCCAGATGTCCAAGCTGGGTTTAGAAAAGGCAGAGGAACCAGAGATCAAATTGCCACTGGATCACAGAAAAAGCAAGAGAATTAAAAAAAAAAAAAAATCTACTTCTGTTTCATTGACTTCAAGAAAGCCTTTGACTGTGTGGATCACCACAAACTGTGGAAAATTCTTAAAGAGATGGAAATACCAGACCACCTAACCCGCCTCCTGAACAATCTGTATGCAGGTCAGGAAGCAACACTTAGAACTGGACATTGAAAAATGGACTGGTTCCAAATTGGGAAAGGAGTACATCAAGGCTGTATATGGTCACCTTGCTTATTTAACTTATATGCAGAGTACATCACGCAAAATGTCAGGCTGGATGAAGCACAAGCTGGAATCAAGATTGCCAGGACAAATATCAATAACCTCAGATATGCAGATGACACCACCCTTATGGCAGAAAGTGAAGAAGAACTAAAGAGACTCTTGATGAAAGTGAAAGAGGA
>SJYX01019253.1:533768-565747 GCA_006410675.1 Oreotragus oreotragus
TGTATATATCTGTGTGTGTGTGTGTGTGTGTGCGTGTGTATTCTGTGAAGAAAGGTATGGAAGGATACACAACAGAGGAACAGGAATGAAAATCGTTAACATTTTACTTCTACAGTTCAAGACTGTTGGACTTGTTAAAATAAGTATGCATTATTTTTCAATTAAACTGTAACTAAATAAAAGGGAAATTTACAGGTATATCAGAGTCCTCTAAAGAAAAAGTACCAATCAAATGGGTGGTGTGCATGTGTTTATCGAAACAGAGATTTGTATACAAATATTTATATTTATATATAATATATGAGAAGACTCTACACATGGACATCACCAGATGGTCAATACCAAAGTCAGACTGATTATTTTCTTTGCACCTGAAGAAGGAGAAGCTCTACATAGTCAGCAAAAACAAGACCAGGAGCTGACTGTGGCTCAGATCATGAATTCCTTATTGCAATATTCAGAATTAAATTGAAAAAAAGTAGGGAAAACGATTAGACCATTCAGGTACGACCTAAATCAAATCCTTTATGATTATATAGTGGAAGTGACAACAAAATTCAAGGGATTAGATCTGACAGAGTGCCTAGAGAACTATGGACAGAGGTTCGTAACACTGTGAGAGGAGGCGGTGATCAGAACCATCCCCGAGAAAAAGAAATGAAGAAAGGCAAATGGCTGTCTGAGAAGGCCTTACAAACAGCCAAGAAAAGAAGAGAAGCTAAAGACAAAGGAGAAAGAAAAGATACACCAATCTGAATGCAGAGTTCCAAAGAATAGCAAGGAGAGAAAAGAAAACCTTCCTCAGTGATCAAAGAAATAGAGAAAAGAAATAGAAAGGGAAAGACTTCTAGTCTTTCCCAGAAAATTAGAGATACCAAGGTACCATTTCATGCAAAGATGGGCACAATAAAGGACAGAAATGGTATGGACCTAACAGAAGCAGACGATATTAAGAAGAGGTGGCAAGAATACACAGAAGAACTATACAGAAAAGATTTTCATGAACCAGATAACCATGATGGTGTGATCAGTCACCTAGAGCCAGACATCCTGGAGTCTGAAGTTAAGTGGGTCTTAGGAAGCATCACTACAAAGCTACTGGAGGTGATGGAATTACAGTTGAGCTGTTTCAAATCCTGAAAGATGATGCTGTGAAAGTGCTGCACTCAACATGCCAGCAATTTTGGAAAACTCAGCAGAGGCCAAGACTGGAAAAGGTCAGTTTTTATTCCAACCCCCAAAAAAGGCAATGCCAAAGAATGCTCAAACTACTGCACAGTTGCACTCATCTCATACACTAGCAAAGTAATGCTCAAAATTCTCCAAACAAGGCTTCAAGAGTATGTCAACCGAGAGCTTCCAGATGTCCAAGCTGGGTTTAGAAAAGGCAGAGGAACCAGAGATCAAATTGCCACTGGATCACAGAAAAAGCAAGAGAATTAAAAAAAAAAAAAATCTACTTCTGTTTCATTGACTTCAAGAAAGCCTTTGACTGTGTGGATCACCACAAACTGTGGAAAATTCTTAAAGAGATGGAAATACCAGACCACCTAACCCGCCTCCTGAACAATCTGTATGCAGGTCAGGAAGCAACACTTAGAACTGGACATTGAAAAATGGACTGGTTCCAAATTGGGAAAGGAGTACATCAAGGCTGTATATGGTCACCTTGCTTATTTAACTTATATGCAGAGTACATCACGCAAAATGTCAGGCTGGATGAAGCACAAGCTGGAATCAAGATTGCCAGGACAAATATCAATAACCTCAGATATGCAGATGACACCACCCTTATGGCAGAAAGTGAAGAAGAACTAAAGAGACTCTTGATGAAAGTGAAAGAGGAGAGTGAAAAAGTTGGCTTAAAACTCAACATTTAGAAAACGAAGATCATGGCATCTGGTTCCATCACTTCATGGCAAATAGATGGAGAAACAATGGAAACAGTGACAGACTTTATTTTCTTGGGCTCCAAAATCACTGCAGATGGTGACTGCAGCCATGAAGTTAAAAGACACGTGCTCCTTGGAAGTAAACTAAGACAAACTTAGACTGCATATTAAAAAGCAGAGACATTATTTTGCCAACAAAACTCCATCTAGTTAAAGCTATGGTTTTTCCAGTAGTCATGTATGGATGTGAGAGTTGGACTATAAAGAAGGCTTAGTGCCAAAGAATTGATGCTTTCAAACTATGGTGCTGGAGAAGACTCTTGAGAATCCCTTGGACAGCAAAGATATCAAATCAGTCAATCCTAAAGGAAATCAGTCCTGAATATTCATTGGAAGGATAGATGTTGAAGTTGAAGGTCCAATACTTTGGCCACCTGATGCGAAGAACTGACTTATTCGAAAGATGCTAATGATGAGAAAGATCAAAGGCAGGAGGAGAAGGGGACGACAAAGGATGAGATGGTTAGATGACATCACCAAATGATGGATGTGAGTTTAAGCAAGGAAGGACAGGGAAGCCTGGTGTGCTGCAGTCCATGGGGTCACAAAGAGTTGGACACAACTGAGTGACTGAACTGACTGATAATATGTAAGATGTATAAACACAATTATGGAGAGAAAGAGATATACAGCTACAAGATACACACATTTATTTTAGGGCACTTGGTATTGGAGAGGACAAGTTCAAAATCTGTAGGTTAGGCTGCTTGAATTGAGTTGTAATTTTCCTTCAACTCTAATCACAGGGAATGGTGGTAATAAGACGTGCCATAAGGGAGTTCCTGTATTCCAGATACACTCTTCTTTACCTCCACTGTGGATTAGTATCTCAATTTCTCCTTAGTAATCAGCTACAATCCCTCAGCCATTACTTTAACAGATATATTTCTTTGTTGACTCAGAGGAACGAGGACCCCAGAGAGGACAATGTGAGTCTTAACTTTAAGTCCAGTGGATTCACTGTTCTATTTCCTGGTGGAATCATTCCTCCCTTTGGAACTAAGACCTTTAGGCCAACACAGAATAAGGTCACGTAGACACTGAAGCAAACATTTTGCTAGTGTATCACTGGGAATAATAGTCAATGGTGCCACTCTGACTTATACCCCTGAATTCCTGGGACTTATAAAGCCTGGATGTGGGAGAAACAGCACCATATATCGTGGTGATTCAGAAGAAATGAATCCAGAGAACAATGGCCCAGCCTTGCAGGGTATTATCAAGTATCCAGCATTGTAACTGAGTTCTCAAAAGGCCATTCCACCACTCTATCTAGGCAGCTGCTTCAGGTATGATAGAGAACTTGGTAAGATCCCCAAATTTCATGAGGATGGGCCCACTGCTACATCTCATTTGCTGTAAAGTGGTTTCCTTGATTTGAAGCAATGATACATAGAATGCCAAGATGGTGGATAAGACATTCTGTAAATTCATTGATGGTAGTTTTGGCAAAAGCACTGAAGGCAGGGAAGGCAAATCTATGTTTAGATTTATTACAACAGCCAAGACACAGAAGCAACCTAAATGTCCACTGACAGGTGAATGGATAAAGACTATGTGATGCATGTATAAAATGGAATGTTACTCAGCCATAAAAAGGATGAAAGAGTGCCATTTGCAACCACATGGATGGACCCAGACATTATCTAATTAAGTGAAAATTAGAGAAAGACCAATATCATGTGATATCACTTATATGTAGAATCTTTAAAAGTGATACGAAGGAACTTATTTATAAATCAGAAATAGACTCACAGAAAACAATCTCATGGCTACCATAGGGGACAGCAGGGTGAGGAGAAGAAGAAATAAATTAGGAATCTGAGATTAGCATATGCACACTGGTGCTGCTGCTGCTAAGTCGCTTCAGTTGTGTCCGACTCTGGGCAACCCCATAGACGGCAGCCCAGCAGGCTCCACCGTCCCTGGGATCCTATAAAATAGATAAACAGGACCTACTGGGTAGCACAGGGAACTATACTCAATATCTTGTACCTATTATGGGAAGGACTGATGCTAAAGCTGAAACTCCAGTACTTTGGCCACCTCACGCAAAGAGTTGACTCATTGGAAAAGACTGATGCTGGGAGGGATTGGGGGCAGGAGGAGAAGGGGACGACCGAGGATGAGATGGCTGGATGACATCACGGACTCGATGGACATGAGTCTGAGTGAACTCCAGAAGATGGTGATGAACAGGGAGGCCTGGCATGCTGCGATTCATGGGGTCGCAAAGAGTCGGACATGACTGAGCAACTGAACTGAACTGAACTGATTACGGGAAGGAATCTGAAAAAGAATATATAACTGAATCACTTGGCCGTTCATTTTAACACAACTTTGTAAATTAACTATATTTCAATTTAAAAAAAGAGTACAATGCTTGACTCTGGTCCAAAGTGAGCTTTCCTGAAACAGAATTGACAGACTGAAAAACACCTCATGTCAGTCCAACTTGGATACTTCAGGGGGGATCCAAACTGGATTGTATATAAAATCTTAAGAAGTAAAAAATAAAAGTAAGAGGTCACCCAGGTTTCTGCACTTATTTGGTGGCTGAGCAGCTAATGCAGGTTTGCCTCCATTAACATATACCCATCACTGCTATAGACTCTAACCCTTCCTGGCCATGAAGGGGAGCAGAGAATGTTTGGACTCATGTTCTAGCTCAGCCATCTTCCCCAGGCAAATTACTTTATCTAGAAGAGCCTCATCTGCAACATCTCAGAGTTAGGCTTTCAGGTATCCATTTCTATGTTATTCAAAATGTAATATTAAAATGTTTTTTTTTTAAAAAAAAACACTTAAATAATAATACAACTCTATGGAGCTACTAAAAATTAAACATGTTGCTTTATTGCCAAAGACTTTACTTGTTTTCATGCAATAGGCTTTCAAAAACAGGAACTTGAACAAGACTTTATATTCCCATTGGAAGCAAGTGGATGAGACTTTTCTGGAGCAGTGCTGTGCATTCTAAATCAGAGGTTATCCTAATGGGGTACATGCTCCCTTGAGCTGATGTGGGTGGCCATGACATTTGGTATAGAAAATGTTGCGTTTGCTAAATGAACATAAAACTGTTTGACCTATTGGCTGCAGGACTTGTACTCAGAATTTTGTCCCCAGGAGTACATAGCCTATACTCTTTTCCTATTTCTTGCAACAACTTAAGAAACAAATTTATAAGCTGCTTGAGGAGTAGCCTGCTGCTCTTTGAACAGAGGTTTTCTTGGTGAAAAGAAAATGAACTCTTCTAGACATTAAGTGTCTGGCTCTAATGCTTTCAATGACTGGCTTTGGAACCCATAGAGCACTGGAGGCCATGATACAAAACAGCTTTATACTTGAAAAGAATGTAGCAACATATCTCAACATAGAACCTCCTTATCTCTTATAGTAAATAAGTTTCTGTAAGAAAACAACAACAACAAAAAAAAGTGGGCTATGGCCATGAATATGAGAGCTATGGTATCACTTCTAGGTGTAGAACACTGCAGAGTTACCTCAGTCCCTAAGTCTCAATTGTCTTGTATAACAACAGTAATAATAATGTCTGTCTTAAGTATTCTTGAGATAATCAATAGCTAACAGTGTACATGAGAGAGATCTGTGAACCTCTCAATTTTGTAAAATCAGAACAATTTATAAAAGAAGCTGATGCTATTTGAGAGGACTTAATCATAATAATATCTCCTTAAAATGAAATTAGGATTTCTTAGACATAGCAACATCAATTCACAATGTTTATGTCTAGAACCAGGGATACGGGAAAAGATGATGTTCAGAATAGTGCTAAAATATGGGTTTTACATGTCTATTCTTCCTAGACAAAGAGACTGGCCAAGAGAAGAAAGATTTAGTGCTCAAGAGGACAGAACTAACATTTGTGGAGAAAGCCTGGCAACAGATTCTTCTGAAGTGACCCTGAAGATGGGAGTGCAGCAGGCCATTCTAATAGAATGTGAGTAAATGTCAAGTACTTGAACAGAAACCTCTTAGTACAGACAGCATCTGTTTCTCCAGCTGGTTCTCAGCCTGAAATGGAGAGGAAAACAACACCAAGGCAGGAAAGGACCAGTTTGGGAAAGACTAGATTCTACTCTGGAAGCCACAGAATCAACAGGAAGTTCTTGTATGTGAACCTTACTCAAAACTAGAAGGGGCATCCAGTAGAGAACATTAGCTATGAAATTTTTTTAGGATGGATCAGACTACTTACCCAACCTCTCAAAGGATCTAACTAAATAGTGAATTCTAGGTACAGTATCTCAAACTTTCTGGTAAATAAAGATGAGAACCTAGGCATCATTCTTTTCCTTTTTATTTATTTTTAATTATCAGATTATTTATTTACCAGAGAATAACTCCTTTACAATTTTGTGTTGGTTTCTGACATACATCAACATGAATCAGCCACAGATATACATACAGACATCGTTCTTGATACTTCCTCTCAAATAGTTCTCAATATGCCCATCTCTCTTCATTTCCATCTCTGACCCTCACCAAGCCCTTCACTGGACAACTCCCTCGTGACAAGAAGGCTTGGTCACCTCTTCATGGCACACAGAATCATCCTGCTAAAACCTGAACACAAAGGAGTACGTCAAGGCTATATATTGTCACCCTGCTTATTTAACTTATATGAAGAGTACATCATGCAAAATGCCAGGCTAAATGACCACAAGGTGGAATTAAGATTGCTAGAAGTATCAACAACCTCAGATATGTAGATGATACCATCCTAATATCTGAAAGCAAAAAGGAACTAAAGAGACTCTTGATGAAGGTGAAAGAGGAGAGTGAAAAAGTTGGCTTAAAACTCAACATTCAAAAATGAAGATCATGGCATCTGGTCCCATCCCTTCATGGTGAATAGATGGGGAAACAATGGAAACAGTGACAGACTTTAGGCTCCAAAATCACTGCAAATGGTGACTGCAGCCATGAAATTAAAAGACACTTGCTCCTTGGAAGAAAACTCATAACAAACCTAGATAGCATATAAAAAGTTTACTTAAAGGTGGAGACACCACTTTGCCAACAAAGGTCCATACCGTCAAAGTTATGACTTTTCCAGTAGTCACATATGGATGTTAGAGTTGGACCATGAAGGCTGAATGCCAAAGAATTGATGCTTTCGAACTGTGGTGTTGGAGAAGACTCTTGAGCATTCCTTGGACTGCAAGCAGATCACACCAGTCAGTTCTAAAGGAAATCAACCCTGAATATTCATTGGAAGGACTGATGCTGAAGCTGAAGCTCCAATACTTTTGCCACTTGATGCGAAGAGCCTGACTCACTGGAAAAGATCCTGATGCTGGGAAAGACTGAGGCGTGAGGAGAAGGGGAAACAAAGGACAAGATGGTTGGATGGCATCATCGACTCAATGGACACTGAGTCTGAGCAAACCCCAGGCGATGGTGAAGAGCAGGGAAGCCTGGCATGTTACAGGCCATGACGTCACAAAGAGCCAGGCATGACTGAGCAACTGAACAATAAAAACATTCCTGCTTCAAACTGCCAACGGCTTCCCACAGTCCTTAAAATCCATGCCTCTTCCACGCCACGAGGCCCTGTATTTCGAACTCTTCTTCCCCTCTAACCTTGGCTCTGGCCACGCAGCCAACATGGACCCTTCCTACAGATCCTGGCTTTCCTTGAGGGTACCAAGTTCTTTAAGGCATCAGCAACCTTCTCCACATGTCGTTTAATGTGAAACATTGTACCCTCGGCTCCTTTTTTTTTTAGGTAACAGGTTGCAAAGCAATTCCTAGAGAAATGATGCCTCCCACGTATTTATGGCCCCTCTGATATTCTCTATCATTGCCCTCGGCTGCCCTCCTTAATAGCAATTCTCATAGCATGTTCAATTATAAATTCAGCTGTGTTTTTATGTAATGTCATCTTCCTCTAAGTTAAGTGCCATGAAGCCAATGACCATATCTACTCTGTTCACCACATTATATCCACTGCATAGCAGAGTGCCTGAAATATAGCTGTTGAGTGGGAAAATGGCTGAATGTTAAATGTATTACTATAATAATTATCCACTCATCTACAATAGTGAAGGCATTTTCAATTTTAGTTGCTGTTGGAACTATCTTCCCCCAGGCAAATAAAAGCTAAAATCAACTACCTTTTTGGAATTCTAAGAAGGACACACAATGAAACAATGTTGAATTTGTTTACAACTGTACCTCCGTAACAAGACAACAACTTGACACTGTGAACTATGCTGTGTTTTCCTTTCGGTATCTAACATATTGCAGAGAATGAGCATTTAACACATTTATGCAATGTTTTTTACCTTTAAAGTGAAATTACTGAGATGGTGAAGTTTTACAATATAGACCATGTCTTAATTTTTCAAAACCTATGTGTAGTTCTCACTAATCTGCAAGATCATCACATGTTACAAACTAGCCATAGCAGGAATGTTCTTTCAGTGAAAAACATCACATTCTTGTGAAGAAAATCAGGGGAACAAAATCCCAAGTATAACACATCCCCTCTATTATATACATGGTTTCATGTATCTGATGTTGGTCTGGGATACAGTTTTATGAAGGTGTCAATCTTTCCACTGATGACAGAGTTCATTTTAAAAGGGTTCTGGATCCAGGACACCTGATGAGAACCCGAGCTCAGGCAAGTTCTTTATCCTCTTCACATTTCAATGTCCTCGTCTACAAATGAAGACAATAACCCTGACTTCACTGGCTTGTTGTGGGGTAGCATGTGAGCTGGACACTCAGTAATATAAAGAGTATCAATAAGTTGGTTGGGAGACAGGGACCTAAGGTCCAGGTGATGTTATCAAGCTGTACTCAAAACACCCAGCACCTGGCCTTTACATGTACCTTGGTCAGTAAATTCTCTTTCCTTGAATTGGTATTTCTGCCCCTTGCAACAGAAAGAATCTTCACTGGTACTGCAGGGACAAAGATACTCACAAGGCCAAAGACTAGTGACAGTGATGGGACAAAGGAAGATACAAAAGGGCTGGTGGAACGTAACTGAGGATGGTTTGCGTGAATCCTCATTCTTTAGCTACAGAGTTAGCGTTATTATTGAAGACGACAAGCGGAATTGTTTCTCCCCCTCATCTGACTCTAAGAACCTTCCATCAGAGTCTTTTCCAATGAGTCAAAAAAATTTGGCCACCCCAGGCGAAGAGTTGAGTCACTGGAAAAGACTGATGCTGGGAGGGATTGAGGGCAGGAGGAGAAGGGGACGACAGAGGATGAGATGGCTGGATGGCATCACGGACTCGCTGGACGTGAGTCTGAGTGAACTCCGGGAGTTGGTGATGGACAGGGAGGCCTGGCGTGCTGCGATTCATGGGGTTGCAAAGAGTCGGACACGACTGAGTGACTGAACTGAACTGAACTGAACTGAACCTTCCAGGTAGCACTAGGTTTAAAAAAAAAACAAAAACAAAAAACCTGCCTGTGAAGACAGGAGACACAAGAGACTCGGGTTCAATTCCTGGGTGGGGAAGACCCCCTGGAGGAGGGCACGGCAAACCACTCCAGTATTTTTGCCTGGAGAATCCTATGGATGGAGGAGCCTGGAGGACAATGGTCCACAGGGTGGCGAAGAGTCGGACACGACTGAAGCGACTTAGCACACACTCAAAGAACCTTCATGACTATTTAAGAATATGAACTACTAAGATGAGTTTTCACTTGCCTATAAGATTCCATTTTTACTTTTCTTGTCCCATTTATCATCAGATATAATGTCAACACATATAATGTTAACACAAAGATAAGCTGACTCATATATTCATACATACCTCGAAAATTTACTTAAAATGTTAAGAAGCTTAAATGAAAGAAGGGTATGCATGTCATGATTAAAAGCAGATCCTCTGTTACTCCCAGACATTATATTTTCCTTGTGACTCACAAGGACTGTATTAATTAGTACAAAAAGAATCTTTCTTGATGAATAGTAACAGCAAACATAAGCTAATACTATGTTCAAAGAACCTTACATACATTCACAAGTTTAACTCTTTCAGGGATTTTTTTTTTTTAATTTCTGTTTTACAGTGGAAAAAACTGATACATGGATAGAATAGGTAATTTTGCCTTCTTCCTAAAGGTGCCAGATGCAAAACTGGCTAGTTTAGCTGCAGAGCCATATGCTTAAGCACTATGCTTAAAGTAAGTGAAAAAAATGAAAGAACAAGTAGGTGATCCCTTCTTGCTCCCCGCTGGTGGGGAAAAACATGGGAACTGAAATAAGTCTTCATGACAATTTGGTTTGTTGCCCTTCAAGAGGCTCACATTTTTCTAATGTCTTGGCTATTAACTGCTTACCAACTCAATGCCCTGGGGAAGCTGTGTTCACTATTTCCAATCCCCCAGGAACAATTTAGTACACTGAAAAGGCAATTTATTCAAACTTCTAAATGCTAGCATGGTAAACAAAGACTAAGTGCTGTTTCTCAACACAGTTTGCTAGTAGCAGGGGAGCGGCTGAGTCACCAAGATTACATGGCTCACTACCAGTGTGAGACCTAGCACGGTTAGCATTTCTTGATGTGGAAAGGGACGCCAGTCACCATCTGTTGGACGAGGATTGAACCCAGGTCTCCCGCATTGCAGGTGGATTCTTTACCAGCTGAGCCACAAAAGAAGGGGCTTCCCAGGTGGCACTAGTGGCAAAGAATCCACTTACTAATGCAGGAAACATAAGACACGTGGGTTCGATCCCTGGGTCGGGAAGATGCCCTGGAGGAGGGCATGGCCACCCACTCCAGGATTCTTGTCTGGAGAATCCCATGGATAGTGGAGCCTAGTAGCTACAGCACATGGGGTCACAAAAAGCTGGACATGACTGAGTGACTAACACTTGCCTAGAAACCAGTGACAATTCACCCACAGAGTATTTCTAGCCTGTAGTATTAGGTAGGAAGGGTTGGATTGAAACCACTAATCTGATATGAATCAACACTTACCCTAATGGTGCAGCATTTTCCACTTGAAAGTGCACCTGAGTTTGGGTCTCTCAGCTTGCACAGAAGTGCTAATTATATTTCAAACAGCAATTTAAAAGTCAATTTCTGTGTTCATGGAAATATGACATTTAATTCTTGGCTGATGTCACTACCACAGGAGGGGTAAGATCAACTCCTATTTAAAAATCAGGTAGTTCATGCATTTAATTGTGAAACACCTCACGAAATACCTACGTTCCCTTTGTAGGATTTATCTTTTTGAGTTTGTGATGACGTTTCTCGTAGCCCCTGATAGGAAAAAACCAACCATTCTAAGACATACTATCTTGAAGACTATCCTTAGAAGCATCAGGAGAGATGTTGGGTTGATTTCTTTATTTCTTTATAAGAAAATAACTCAGTGCTGGTGATGGAAGAGTTCATTGTGGTCACTTTAAAGTACTGTTTCTGCTGCTCCTTGAATTTTGGTAGCATCAGCTTCAGCGCTTACAGTGAAGCTGTATAAACCTAAGAAGCACTCCTTGGGCCTGTGTTTTGCCCTCTGCCTGAGGTCTGAAAACATTTGACTGTCTCCTTTGGGTATGACTTCCAAATCATCAAATTAAACTCTGTTCTCTCCTTTGCCAGAGGAATATAGAGCTATGTGGAATGTCTCCTCCCCAACAGAGTTTATGCCTAATGACCTCTGAAAAAATAAGATTTTTCCTCTTTTTTTTTTCTCTTTTCATTTCCTCAGGTGCAGATCTGAATGAAAGATAAAGTGTACCAGGCTATGTATTGAGCATCTGTTGCTGAGTTCTTCCAACTTTCATTCCCAGAAACCATGTATTACACTGAAAAGTAAGAAGCTCCTAATATTTTAGCATTTCTTCTGTTAACCCTCTGACAATGTTCTCATTTGCATGAGCACAAGCTCAAATGTCTAAACATAAATGGAGTCATCTACTTTTCATATTCTCGTGTTAGTCAATTTGGTCAAGAGGTACTTGAGTTTTCTTCACACTGAGTCCATTCAGCAACTTCTATTCCATGTCAGAGTAGCTCAGACTGTTCTCAGACTTCTGTCTAGAGCTTGTCTTTTTTTTTTTTTTTTTTGTATTTATTTTTTTACACGAACTCCCAAACATGAACCCCCCTCCCACCTCCCACCCATCTGGAGAGCTTGTCTTTTTGAAAGAAGCCTGATGGAACCAGATCCTTACACTCGGACACATACTTTACACATCTTTACATATTTCCTCTCTTGGAAAAGCATGTAGAATGGGTGTTCACTATGTATATTTCTGGTTTATTACCTTGATGAATTCTTCTATTCAGATTTTCACGTAGGTAGTCACTTAGACAAAGAACCTTTTTGCTTTTTTCCCTGCACCATCTATTCAGTTAACTACTATCTCGTTGACTCTCTCCTTACAATTCTGAACTAGATTTCAAGTTTCTTGAATAACCTTGACTAATGCTTTCCATGAGAGCTGGACTATAAAAAAAGCTGAGTGCTAAAGAATTGATGCTTTTGAACTGTGGTGTTCGAGAAGACTCTTGAGCATCCCTTGGACTACAAGGAGATCAAACCAGCCCAACCTAAAGGAAATCAGTCCTGAATATTCATTGGAAGGACTGATGTTGAAGCTGAAACTCCAGTACTTTGGCCACCTGATGGGAAGAAATGACTCACTGGAAAAGACCCTGATGCTGGGAAAGATTGAAGGCAGGAGATGGGGACGACAAGAGGATGAGATGGTTGGATGGGGTCACGGACTCGATGGATATGAATTTGAGCAAGCCCTGGGAGTTGAGGATGGACAGGGAAGCCTGGTGTGCTGCAGTCCATAGGGTCATAAATAGTCCGACACGACTCAGTGACTGAACTAAGCTGAACAGAATGCTTTCCTTTCGCTCAATACCCAGCTAAAGTGCTTCTTTATTTTCTGGCAGTGCCATCCACTTTTTTTTGTTCCATTTAAAACTTTTCTCAGGTGTGTATTATTTCTTTTATTATTACTTTTTTTTTTTTTTGGAACTCCATTAGTTTTATCACATCATACATGGTTTACGAACATCAGGAATTTTAAAATATCTCTTGAACTTAATAGAAATTTTGAGTACAAAATGATAATCATATAGAGAAAAAAACTGTTCATATGCTAGAGTAATTAAAAGGATACATATACATATATAACCAGGTCTATGTATTTTTTTACTATTTAATTTCTTTTTTTTATAATACAACTGTTTTTTTAAATTTATTTCTTTTATTATTACTTTTATCAGCAAGCTGAGCCCAGAAATTTCCAGCGTAGTAGAAAACCTCTGCTACTACTTTTGAAGTAAGATCAATCAGAAGTTGATTGTTGTTTCAGGGCAAAATGTCAAGAGCGAAAGCAAAGAGAAAGGTGGAGGTAGGGGGAAAGGGCAGATTAGCTCTAAATTACAGGTTTTATGCTCTGCAAGCTTCAGTCGGTCCACTCCCTCTTCCTTCCAAATCCCATTCAGCACACCACAGAAGTCCCCATCACCCCTTGAGTCTTCCCCAGTGACATCCTCCCTGCCTTTGAAACTTAGCAACTTGAATTTTGGCAGTACCATTCATCCCTCCTTCCAGATTCACACTGTTCATATGGTGAAGACCCATCTCTTCTTCCCACTCCACTAGCTAATACGCACATACACTGATAGCTTATTCACTTAGTTCAGATGTTGGTTCAGTTCTTTCTGCTTGGGTCCAAATGCACAGCTCACTTGTCTATTAAAACTGTCGAGCAAAAGGGAAAAGGGTAAGAAAGAAAAACCCAGTTTCCTTAGTTTAGGTTGATGGTTTTCACAAAGAGTTGAAAGACAAGGGATTTCCCTGGTGGTCCAATGGTCAGAGACTGCCTTGCAAAGCCGGGGATGTGGATGGGATACCTGGTCAGGGAACTAAAATCCCACGTGCCGTGGAGCAACTAAGTTCACAGGCCCCAACTACTCAGTCATGCACCACAACTAGAGAGCCCATGAGCCGCAACAAAAGATGGTATGTGACACACTGAATGAAACCTCAAGACACAATGCAGATCCTGTGTGTTGCAACTAAGACCTGATGCAGCCAAATATATATATATACTTGAAGTATATATAGGTGTGTTGCTGCTGCTGCTGCTAAGTCACTTCAGTCGTGTCCGACTCTGTGTGACCCCATAGACGGCAGCCCACCAGGCTCCTCCATCCCTGGGATTCTCCAGGCAAGAACACTGGAGTGGGTTGCGATTTCCTTCTCCAATGCATGAAAGAGAAAAGTGAAAGTGAAGTCGCTCAGTCTGTCCAACTGTTAGCGATCCTATGGACTGCAGCCCACCAGGCTACTCTGTCCATTGGATTTTCCAGGCAAGAGTACTGGGGTGGGGTGCCATTGCCTTCCCCGATAGGTGTGTACACATGTGTATATACATATAGTTGAGCCAAGCAGAAAAGTCTCTGTATCTTTCTTACTGTCTACATTACATAATAAGTAAGAAAGAAGCTAGAGAGGCCTATTTCAGGCTGTAAGCCTTTGAGGGAATGGAAAGCAATTCTTTAAAACATGTTGCATAGCCTTTGGAATGATAATTGGAAAATGTTGCCCTTAACAGCACCAGTTTTATCCAAACACAGAGGTTTTACTAAGGCAGTGCTCTCTAAACCTTTTCATCAGGTATCATTACTAGTAAAAAAAAAATTCTGAACATAAAAATCCCATAAACATATTTAAACAGATTATTCAAATATAATCCTTTTACTATATTATATGCATTATAAAGGGCTTCCCTGCAATGGTGGAGAAGGAAATGGCAACCCACTCCAGTATTCTTGCCTAGAAAATCCCATGGATGGAGGAGCCTGGTGGGCTACAGTCCATGGGGTCGCAAAGAGTCAGATACAACTGAGCGACTTCACTTTCACTTTCCCTGCAATGTAGGAGATAAACCACTTGCAATGCAGGAAACCTGGGTTCTATCCCTGGGTCAGGAAGATCCTCAGTACTCTCGCCTGGAGAATTCCATGGACAGAGGTGCCTGGTGGGCTACAGTCCATGGGGTCGCAAAGAGTAGGATACAACTGAGCGACTTCACTTCCACTTTCCCTGCAATGTAGGAGATAAACCACTTGCAATGTAGGAAACCTGGGTTCTATCCCTGGGTCAGGAAGATCCCCAGTACTCTCGCCTGGAGAATTCCATGGACAGAGGTGCCTGGTGGGCTACAGTTCATGGGGTTTCAAAGAGTTGGACACGACTCAGCGACCACAAAGACTAAAATTCAAAAGGAACGACATTAAAACAAATTTTAATGAAACAGCTTTTCCCGCAACTCGTTGTTTGTATACCCAAGAGAAAACTATCTTTGATTCACTTTCCTCTAAATACCACAGCTAAAAAATAAGTCCTATCCATTTCTTCTCTGCATGTATTTCAATGACCACTTCTTCTCCATACCCACCACAGCCTAACCTTACACTCCTGTGAACTCTTTCTTTACTTGCAGTCTCCAGCTTGTCTCCTTGCTTACTTTAACTCTTTCTTTCCAACATGAGCTTTACCCAGTGGCCTAGGTGCTCTTGCCAAAACTTCCTACTGATTGTTTCCCTTCCACTCAAGTCCATTAGTGCTTGAGTCTTGCCTACAGGACCAAGTTGAGACCCCTGATCTTAACACCGTCTGTGCCGCTCACCTTTCCAGGTGGTTCCTCCTACTTTTCCACCTGGCTCTCCAGCTATGTCCAAGTGACTTTTTCGGAACGCACCAAAACTTTCATTTTCACCCTTGCATGCAATAAATTTCTCTACCAGAAATGCCCCTTTTCCTTCATGCCTACCTGATAAACCTCAGTACTCAGCTTAAATATCACTTCTTTGGCAAGTTCTCTTTACTTTCTTTTGCAGAATTAGCACTCACCTTTCTGTGTCCTCTTAACACTTTATTTGTATTGAATTAGAGCGTTTATCTTGTTACTCAAGCAATTTATTTCCATGACTGAATTTCTATATGATAGAAAATTTCCTGTTTTTTTCTTGGATCATCACTGCCTATCACAGGTGAGGCATGGAGTAAATGCTTGATCTTTCTTAATAAATAGAGAGGATGGATAAATATTAATTGAACAACTATATAATTTTGGGGGCAGTGAAGACAACCTTCAAGTGGGAAGTCTGCAATAAAGCAAAAACATTTCAACAGAATATGAGAAAAAAATACCTCCTGCCTCGAGACTTACTTTTCTCTCACTTTGAGTAGCTGATAGTTTCTATTAAATTTTTGTAAACTAAAAGGTCTTTCATTCCTATATGAGTTTTTAGATCATTTTCAAAGTCTTGTCTCATATTCTCCAGTCAACATAATTAATGATATGAGTATAGAACTGTAATAAGCAACTCATTGCAATATTTAACCATCACACAGCCTTGTGAAGTAAGAGCCAGTATTCACGCCATCTAGCATGTAAGAGAGTCAATGAAATTATGAAGGCTACAGAGTGACTCTTTCCCTAGGTGAAAAAACCAAGATTAAAAGCAGATCTCCAAATGCAGGCTGTTAACCCAAATTCTCTGCTGCCTTCAGGCCATGTAGCTCCAAATCTTTTTCAGAATGTCTACCCTAATGTTTAGTTCCTTTCATTGCTAGATTGGAACAATTTCCAGTGTTCTTACAATAGCTGCAAGTAAATGTGTAATAAATGTGATGGTTTTATATATTGTGTGTCCCATAAAGTTTTTAAGATCCAGGAACTCTTTGGAAGCCACTAGACCAGACTGTTTATTTGTAAATCAAATGATCTGTTTCACAGAGTGATTTGGCTATATTGAATTTTACTTCGGCTACCACTGTCTCTTGTGTGGCATTGTGATCAGCCATGGTTGACATACACACTTATGCACATGAAGTCTTTTATTTGTTTATATGTGTTTTAGCTAATTCCTACTCTTTCAGCAATCTCAGCTGAAATTTGTACTAAACTCTTTACTGCTGGATCATTCTTCACAGATATCATATTAGATTAGCCTTGCAAATAAGTAGGTGGGCAGTTCAGTCCAGTTCAGTCACGTCCAACTCCTTGCGACCCCATGAATCACAGCACACCAGGCCTCCCTGTCCATCACCAACTCCCGGAGTTCACTCAAACTCACGTCCATCGAGTCAGTGATGCCATCCAGCCATCTCATCCTCTGTCATCCCCTTTTCCTCCTGCCCCCAATCCCTCCCAGCATCAGAGTCTTTATCAATGAGTCAACTCTTCGCATGAGGTGGCCAAAGAACTGGAGTTTCAGCTTTAGCATCATTCCTTCCAAAGAAATCCCAGGGCTGATCTCCTTCAGAATGGACTGGTTGGATCTCCTTGCAGTCCAAGAGACTCTCAAGAGTCTTCTCCAATACCACAGTTCAAAAGTATCAATTCTTGGGCACTCTGCTTTCTTCACAGCCCAACTCTCACATCCATATATCACCATTGGAAAAATGTGAAGTCAAGTGGGCCTTAGAAAGCATCACTATGAACAAAGCGAGTGGAGCTGATGGAATTCCAGTGGAACTATTTAAAATCCTAAAAGATGATGCTGTGAAAGTGCTGCACTCTATATGCCAGCAAATTTGGAAAACTCAGCAGTGGCCACAGGACTGGAAAAGGTCAGTTTTCATTCCAATCCCAAAGAAAGTCAATGCCAAAGAATGCTCAAACTACCGCACAATTGTACTCATCACACCCGCTAGTAAAGTAATGCTCAAAATTGTGAAAGCCAGGCTTCAGCAATACGTGAACCGTGAACTTCCAGATGTTCAAGCTGGTTTTAGAAAAGGCAGAGGAACCAGAGATCAAATTGCCAACATCTGTTGGATCATTGAAAAAGCAAGAGAATACCAGAAAAACATATATTTCTCCTTTATTGACTATGCCAAAGCCTTTGACTGTGTGGATCACAATAAACTGTGGAAAATTCTGAAAGATATAGGAATATCAGACCATCTGGCCTGCCTCTTGAGAAACCTGTATGCAGGTCAGGAAGCAACAGTTAGAACTGGACATGGAACGACAGACTGGTTCCAAATAGGAAAAGGAGTATGTCAAGGCTGTAGATTGTCACCTTGCTTATTTAACTTCTATGCAGAGTACATCATGAGAAACACTGGGCTGGAAGAAACACAAGCTGGAATCAAGATTGCCAGGAGAAATCTCAATAACCTCAGATATGCAGATGACACCACCTTTATGGCAGAAAGTGAAGAAGAACTAAAAAGCCTCTTGATGAAAGTGAAAGAGTAGAGTAAAAAAGTTGGCTTAAAGCTCAACATTCAGAAAACCAAGATCATGGATCTGGTCCCATCAGTTCATGGGAAATATATAGGGAAACAGTGGAAAGAGTGTCAGATTTTATTCTGGGGTGCTCCAAAGTCACTGCAGATGGTGACTGCAGCCATGAAATTAAAAGATGCTTGCTCCTGGGAAGAAAAGTTATGACCAACCTAGATGGCATATTGAAAAAAGGTGGGCAGGGAGACCCCTTAAAAATGGTCTGTGTCTTTGCATTATGTGAAATGCTGTTACCAATTTTTTAATTACAAAGTTACAATCCACATGATGTTCCTTAGAAGCATCCAGCAAAGATGAAATGGTGGTAGACTGGGAAAACTGAATAATATGCAGTAAATCAAAACATAGGGAAAAAAATCTATCAGTTCGCTCAACTGCATAAAAATACACAGGTGTTACAGTATTTTTTTTTTCTTGCTGATTGAGAATAAGTCATTAGTTGATAAAGTAGGTAAGTGACTGTTTTAGTAAGTAACATAAAAATAATTCTGTTCCTCTAAGTGTGAGAATGAAAGACATTTTATTTTACAAAATTTTAATAGAAACTATCAGCAACTCAAAGAAAAAGCATACTGAAAACAAATTGGATTTCACATTTAATAAAGGAAACATTTTGAAGGCCCTTTTAAAAATGCGAGCTGTTTATTTAGATTCATTTATCATTGTCTCTGTTAAATATTATTTACTATACTTCCTCACATACATGAAACAATAGTAGTCTTTCTATAAAGCAAATTAAACAGGTCTCTGTCTACAAGGATCATACACATACTGCAACAGACATCATTGAAAATATGCCCATAGTGGGATAGAAACACCCAACGGAAGTATCTTAAGACAGAATATGAATGACTTGGCTGTCCCTGTATTTAGACCTCACTGTCTTGGTATTTAAGGAACGCCTAGTGACTATTGTCATCAACTCACTACTGCCATCAAGACTTCAAATGGATTTATCACTTAGTACTTCTACTTTGTTCCCATTCAACTTGAAAAAGCTTTATGTCTATAAAAGGATATTCAAGAGGATCCTGAGATAAAATATATCTTTTCCAAAGAAAACTGCTTGGAAACCAAAATACAAAATGGAGGCAGCTAGACACAAACTGAAAAAAAGACCTATGTAAGAAACAGAAAACTTTTAAAAGGATCTCATCTTCATGTCGTATCTTATCATGCCAGTAGCTCCACCCTCACCTATCTAACTCCCAGACTTTCAGAGTTGGGTATGTGCTTGTTTACTTAGCATCTCCATTTAGATATCTAGAAGTGCTCTCAAATGTACATGTTCAAAATAAAACTCTTGCTCCTGCCCCCGTGTCCTGACCTGTTACTTCCCCAATGTTCCTCATGTCAATAAATGGCATTGCCACTCACCCAAATGTAAGTTCTCTGGAATCTGACTCCAAAATGGGTCTGGATCCATCTAGTTTCTCTTCCTCTGTGCCACGCCCATTTGTTGTTCAAGCCACCTCTCTTGCCCAGTCTACTTCCATAGCCGGCCATCAGCCTGCACCCTTCAGTAGCTGTCATTACGTTTTCCAGCTTAACTCAGATTGCAGCACAGCTCTATTCAAAATTCCCCAATGACTTCCAAGTTAAGGAGAATTCTGAACAAGACCTGCTAAGCCGCTTCAGTTGTGTCCGACTCTGTGCGACCCCAGAGACGGCAGCCCACCAGGCTCCCCCGTCCCTGGGATTCTCCAGGCAAGAACACTGGAGTGGGCTGCCATTCCTGACTATTTTTTCTACCTCATTTTCTACCATTTTCTAATTCAAATTCAGCCTCAAAACTTTCATTAAAAAAAATTAAAGTTTCTTTGCACATAGCTATTGCCTACCATTCTATTCTTTTTCCTGATTTTTGCTTGGCTTCCTCCTTCTAGTCATTCAAGTGATAGCTCAAAAAAATATTATGTCCCCAGCATAACCTTCTCTCACCAACCAATCTAAAATAATCCCCTCCCCAGTGACAGGAAGTCTCTTTCTAGGACATCAACTTGTTTTATTTTCTTCATGGCACTTAACACTACCTGAAATCACTGGATCTATCACTTTATTAGTCCTTTGCAAAACCCAACTAGTTTGTAAGCCACTTCAGTGTAGGTTCTTGAGCCACTTGTTTACTTCTGTGTTACCTGCATTGAGAACACCTCCTAGGCCTTGACGGAGCCTCAATGAATGGCTTTCCAATAAATAAAAAAGCAACTCATAGTCACTGACTTTCTAGGAGTTAGAATACAAAAAGGAGTTTGGTAGCCTTGATGCCCAAGGGTATAGAGTCTTAAAACATGGAAAGAAATATGAGACCATATGTGCATGAAGTGGGGTGTCTATATGCACAAACTGACTAGATTCAATTTATGACTGACAAAGGAACTCACATAATTGTCTTATCTAAATAATATAAAGAGCTAAAAATTCTTTTTTTTTACTGAGCATTTTCATTTTTTTAAATTCATTTTAATTGGAGGTTAATTACAATATTTTATTGGTTTCGCCATACATCATCATAAATCCACCACAGGTATACACGTGTTCCCCATCCTGAACCTCCCTCCCTCCTCCCTCCCCATACCATCCCTCTGGGTTATCCCAGTGCACCAGCCCCAAGCATCCAGTATCATGCATCGAACCTGGACTGGCAATTCGTTTCATATATGATATTATACATGTTTCACTGCCATTCTCCCAAATCATCCCATCCTCTCCCTCTCCCACAGAGTTCAAAAGACTGTTCTATACATCTGTGTCTCTTATATGCATTTTTTGCAAAGCAAAAATGGGAGCTTCAGAATTGCTGCCTGGATTTTTCTGCTCTCTTGTACAATTTATAAAAACTAAGTGAAGCTCCAGTGTAGCTTGCTACTTGTACTCAGTCAAGGGACAAACTTATCATTATCAAGTTGTGTCTCAAGTTCCATTGTCTTTGCAATTACTTCAGAGATGAGAGCATAAAATGAAATTATTAAAGCCAGCTACAGCTAGAGACCATTAACAGCAATACTGGGCATGCAAAAAAGAGCAGTGGGAAGCTGAAGTTATCTCAACTGGAGAAGCCGCGTGGAGGTTAAAAAACTGCTGAATCCTGACCACAAAGAATACCAACAATGCTTTCTGATATTAGTCTTTCTCCCACCAAGCTTCACAAAGCACTCCATTTATTATTTCATTTATTCTAAGAGGTCTTGTGTCTGTGTGTCTGTGTGTGTCAGTTGGAAAATAAAAGTCAAAATAGTGGGACCCCTTGGACTGGGAGCCAAGATTTTTAAAACATTTCTAAAATTGAAGCCAATGAACATAACACACAATTGGCAAAGATGAGCCTTACACAGATTTATAAATGTTTTGCTGCTAGGTCTAAGGTGTCACCTAAATTTTATCAACACTGGAGGGTTTAATAACTCCTTTCTGGGAAATATTAAGGCCAAATAAGATACAATGTAACAAAAGCCATGTAATATCTATAAGAGGATATTTTCGGGACAGAAAGTCCCCGCATGGGGTGGCACAGTAGGGGTGGGAGGGGGGCGGTCAGTGAACACATGTGGTTGTGTCAGCTTTCCTCAAAAATGAACACTGACCGGGTGAACAGCAGCCAGCCTCTCCATCACACTCTCCCTACCTGCAAAATCCCATCAGAGA
This sequence comes from Oreotragus oreotragus, assembly GCA_006410675.1. Taxonomy (NCBI): domain Eukaryota; kingdom Metazoa; phylum Chordata; class Mammalia; order Artiodactyla; family Bovidae; genus Oreotragus; species Oreotragus oreotragus. The sequence goes on from SJYX01019253.1 coordinate 555,657, forward strand.
TCTCACTCTGCTTGCCTCCTCTGACTTATTTCACTTAGCATAATGCACTCACGGTCCACCCATGTTGTCACGAATGCAGGATGTCCTTCTATCTCAGGGCAGCAATTATATTACAAGACAAAAATATATCAAACTAGCATGGTGTACCGACTAAGGTCCATCTAGTCAAGGCTATGGTTTTTCCTGTGGTCATGTATGAATGTGAGAGTTGGATTATAAGAGGATATTTTCGGGACAGAAAGTCCCCGCATGGGGTGGCACAGTAGGGGTGGGAGGGGGGCGGTCAGTGAACACATGTGGTTGTGTCAGCTTTCCTCAAAAATGAACACTGACCGGGTGAACAGCAGCCAGCCTCTCCATCACACTCTCCCTACCTGCAAAATCCCATCAGAGATCTCACTCTGCTTGCCTCCTCTGACTTATTTCACTTAGCATAATGCACTCACGGTCCACCCATGTTGTCACGAATGCAGGATGTCCTTCTATCTCAGGGCAGCAATTATATTACAAGACAAAAATATATCAAACTAGCATGGTGTACCGACTAAGGTCCATCTAGTCAAGGCTATGGTTTTTCCTGTGGTCATGTATGAATGTGAGAGTTGGACTGTGAAACAGGCTGAGCGCTGAAGAATTGATGCTTTTGAACTGTGGTGTTGGAGAAGACTCTTGAGAGTCCCTTGGACTGCAAGGAGATCCAACCAGTCCATTCTGAAGGAGATCAACCCTGAGATTTCTTTGGAAGGAATGATACTAAAGCTGAAACTCCAGTACTTTGGCCACTTCATGAGAAGAACTGACTCATTGGAAAAGACTCTGATGCTGGGAGGGATGGGGGCAGGAGGAAAAGGGGACGACCGAGGATGAGATGGCTGGATGGCATCACGGACTCAATAGACATGAGTCTGAGTGAACTCTGGGAGTGATGGACAGGGAGTCCTGGCGTGCTGCGATTCATGGGGTTGCAAAGAGTCGGACACGACTGAGAGACTGAACTGAACTGAGCATGGTGTACACTTTAAATTTACACAATGTTATATATAATGTAGATTTCAAAAAGTTTATTTAAAAAAAATCCCTTGTGAGAGCTGTGTACATGCCTCTATCCTTACAAGTTAGGAGCTAAAATCTTATTCCCTAAAAACAGAGAGCACCATTCCAGTCACGACTACACAACATCCCCTTTTGGACACTTCCTTGATAAAATAGTAACAAGAACAATGACAATAATAAAAGGTACTTAGCCCGTCCCTGGGGCTTTCATTGATTTATATTTCTTCACATGTTCTTTTAATTGAACACTAAAACCCTGGAGTAAACAACGCACCGTCCCCTGCTCACAGAAGATGCACTGACCTACTTTGTTCCTGGGCACTGGCACTATCAAGACAGAGGAAAGTCAGATGCTTAGGATTTCCCACCCAGCTTTCCCATAACCAGTCACCACTGGCCACTAAAACCTTTACTATCTAGTTGAAATGTATCTTCTCCAGAAAGAATGTTGCATCTGGTGCTTGGAAACCAAACTACAGCTGACCTTTTACACTATATTATGATGAAATATGATGAAATTACTATCCAAATTATCATAGGTATTATTAAATTATTATCCAAAATGGGAAAATATTTATGTAGGTAAATAGGATATTTTGTCAGCAATAACTTTAGTCAAGAAGCTTTTAATTGCTTGGAATTAAAGCAATTAATTCTGTCCACTTCTGTCCAACCACTTCCCTCTACCACTCCGGTCTCCTATGGTATCATTTTATGTAAATTGGACCCATTTAACCTCTGTAGAAAGACTCATCCTTATAATAAAATCATTAGACCATAATGACAGATGAAATGAGAAAGTGGCAGAAGGAAACAGATGTTTGAAAGACATTTATGTAGCTCTATGGAAAGGCTGGTGGCAGTTGCTATGTTACTATTAGCTAGAGGGTCTTATTATGCCTCCAATTTAATACTTAGTAATATGTTTCTCTCATTTATGCACTCAGGCAAAAAAACTGGGGCAATGGAACCTGGGAAGATTGGCAAGTGGGTCCATTTTTAAGGCTGTGTATATATACATTTGACTGTGTGTGTGTGTGTGTGCGTGTGTGTTCCTGTTGAGTGCTTCCAATTTGGACAAATCTGACACTGAGATCTGTTACCTAAATATACATTAGGGTGTACATTTCCTCACTTTCAGCATTAGGGAATACAGGCATGTCTTTTAGCTCCTGTCCAGTGATATCATTTAAGCTTTAAATCATCTCCCTTACATTTTTATTTGAAAGAAGAGCCGCCTAAGAAGAATAATGCATCAATGACTTCACCATCAGACTTTAGGGATTTGACTGATATAATAATGCCATGTGACTTTTTCAAATAATGAAGTTTTTTTTTCTTTTCTTTTGACTTTGGTAGTTCCATCAAACCAAGGCTGCTTTATTGAAAGGGATTCATCTTTTCTTCCTTTTTTTTTTTTTAAGAAACATTACTTAGGGACATAAGAATAACACAATGTGAGGCTGATTTCCCCTAAAGATAGAATGGCAATGAAATGAAAAAGAAACAGTGGTGATGGAGAGTCTAATCCTTCTCCAGAATAAAAAGCTCAAGTTAAAAGCGTAAAACTAGCCATTGCTTCTTAAGATGAAAGTGATGGTTAGGAGGATTGCTATTTTGACCTAATGGGAACTGCAAAGGGAATAATGAGGTTACCTGACCCCACGCTAGTTTGTAAATGACTACTTTCTTAGAGAACAATTCCATTTTCACCAGCTGTCTACCAATTATATTCTCAACACACACACACACACATACACACAATGATGGCTGTTCCTCTCCTTCCGTTATAAATCCCCAAATACCTCATTTCCACCTCAAGTGTCATTACGATGGGTTTAGAACAGGTTAATTCAAAGTAATCCTGCATTATGCAGCCAGGATTCTGCTGTTCTCTTTAATTATCTTTGTGCAAACTCCTTCTAAAGCGTGTTTAATGTAGGCATTTGTCTTTCCTTTGCAGTTTTATGCAATTTTGAAAAAGATATTTGGGAACAGAAACTTGAGCCACTATTGTGTCTCTTTAGGGACCCTCTCAGGGACAGATAAAAAATTGTTCATGCATTACAAACATCAGTGAGGCAGATTTAACCGTTGTGCAGCCCTGTCAGAGAGCCCTCCTACTTTTGCAAAGTAAATAGCTTTCTGTCTTGCGTGTCATCATTTGATCAATGTCTTCATGATAACACAATAGCATTATAAAAACAGGAAAAGGAGATATGAAGATGATTAACTTCAAGAACGCGGCAACTCTGAATGGGCCCGAAAGTGGGGGAAAAGCAAAATGATGGGGGTGGGGGATAAGAAAGGAAACCAAACAGATGTAACTCCATATATGCTTCAATTGGCTTTATTGATTCCTCACCCTCTCACTGCTTCTACCTCCAAAACAGCCAGCCAGCTTGAGACTTAATTATTTTCTTTCTAAGAAAAAGAGAGAGTGAGAGCAAGAGGAAGGGAGAAAAGAACCAGAATCTGTTCATAAGGAAAGCAGTCACTGCTGCTTTTTTTTTTTTCTTTTTTTCTTTTTTAAAGAAGCACTTAAGGGTCATTAGTCTAACACTGCAGCAAATGTATTATTCATTTTCCTTAGCCCAATTTCTCGCCTAAGAATTTTGCAAGAAAATGATACACAGTTCAGTAGAGAGGTGATTGATCAAGCCAGAAGGAACAGAATTTGGGCATCCTGATAAAAATTTTTCTCCATCTTCTCCGTTAGCATAAATCAATTTTATTTATGTAGTAACACTTGAATACTAACTACCCAATGCCATCCGTCAGGGCAAAATTGATGATTATACCTTTAGGTTAATATTACTTGAACATTTCATTCTGAATAATTTATACACATTTCTGAGTGTCAATTCCAGATTGTTTATTTGGTGTCAGCAAGTATAGCTGAACCACGGTTTTTATTAGGCAAAAAAAGGTTCCCATCTCTATTTTGTGCATTAAAGGGGCTCGTCCAGTTTGGGGGCCTTGACATTATTCCATAGCAATTGAAACATGGAATAACATTGTACCTAATCTATGGCTGCTCATAGGTTCTTTTTTTAAAGGGCTTTTTTCCTAAATGCTTTGTCATTTTCAGTGGTAAAAATAATTGAGATTATATATAACAAAATGAAAAGCTGGCAAAATAGAGGTGAGTAGATATTTAACAATAACACTAACATGTTGTTTGTGAAGAGGGCGTGAGTTCACTGCATTAACAGTCCCAACTGCTACTTTCACTCTTCAGCAAATAATCTAATCTGTCTACCAAGATAGATAGTGCTTTATACCATCCCCTCCTATTGGGTGACTTTCAATGTGTGTATTATTATTTGTAAAGAACATGATACATTTTATCACTCTATTTGCTTCTTCTTCCATTGTATGGTAATCGCCTTCCTACTGGGCATATAACACAAAAGCATGTGCACACTCAGGCTCTGGGACTGAAATGAATGGTCAGTTACCAGATGCTGGTAAGATTTACACAATAAGAAAACAACTCAACTAGTGAGGATCTTGAACTAAGTCAAACCATGTTGGATTGTGTTTCTTGTCAGAAATGCACCCAAAATATCACTTAAGCACCTATGCAGCACAGAGGTGATACCTAATTGTGTATTTTTGCATTAATGAGGAGCCTTCCACTTAATGTGAAGATTGTCTACTGGGTAAGCTTTATCTTCCTTTCCACCCTCTCTGCACCCTCTTTTTATACACATATTCCTCTACTTTTGAGAAACTTTCTCGCAAGCAGTTGTCACAGAGTTCTGTCTCATGAGAACATCTGACAACCAATGGGAGGAAACGGCACCTTATCCAAAGTAATGCCTTAGACATTAGAGGAACAGAATCAAAACAGACGTGAATTCCAAGTAAGTCACTCTTCAGTTTGATTTACAGAAATAACACTTCTGCCGTGTTCAGAGTCCTCATTAGCCGGAGCCAGCAAAGCTGCTGGATTTTATATATATCCACAGACACAGTACTGTGTGCAGGGGCATGCGTGCACACACAGAGCTGGAAATGAATGAGGGTATCATTTGAAAGCATGCCTTCTGATTTTGCCTCAGATGTAATTACAATGTTAAAAGGAGAAAAATAAGATTTACCTAAAATGCAGGCACTGACTAAAAAGCAGCCTGTTCTTACTTCTGCTTTGACCATCACCTGTGCAGCTTCATCTTTTAAATACCATGAATCATTGACTCATCTCCACAGCTATTTATTGAACTCCAATTATATGGAAGACACTGCTCTGGAAACCACACAGTTGCCAAGCTGAGTGAGTCTGATTTCCCAAAGGACCTCCTAGTTTAAAGAGGTTGAGAACACAAGTATAATAGTAAATATGTTATTATGTATGCATGCATGCATATGTGTAAATAAACAAAACAAAGCCAAGTTTCATAAGAGCAGCATAAAATACTTCTGAATTACTAGAGCATGATATGTTTTATTGAAGGTATTTCTTTTGGTTGTGCTATATTCATTATGCATAATGCTATGGGCTAATTAAAGTTTACATGCCAAGATTTTAATTTGGAATTTTTAAGAGTACTTTGTAAATTCTGTACTGCTGTGTAAGGATTTAGCAGTTATTAGAGCTACATGGGCTTTTGAGCCAAGGAAAGAAGGGTACTGTGCATTCTTAAGGGCTCAATTATGAGAACAGACTCTTAAAAGCATTATGCTAAAACCAGAACAGCTGTAGAAAACATCCAGTAAGTGTAAACGTTTTTGGTCATTTATTGTCAAAAAGGTGAGTCTCACTGTTTTGTGGCAAATCCCAAATTATGTAATATTACATATGCAATCTAGATATTAATATTCTAATAATATATCAGTGAACATTTATTGTCAACACTAGAAATAGTGTTTCATGACATTAATTTGCCTCTATTGTGTTAAATGAAACTTCCCTAAAAATGATACAATATTTATAAATTGACAGAAATGTAATTATATATTTATTGCTTATATAATTTTACTTAAGGAATGGCCCTATACATAATACTTCTTCGAGTTCAATAAATATACTTAATAATCAATGCCACTGAAACAATAATTAGAAGCACTGACCATTTCAATTATTATTATTAAGGCTCAATCAAATACTCATTTTAAATATTCATTTTTTATGCTATTCATCTACATGACTTCTGAAATAACTTTAATTCAAGATGATTTATCTTAGGACTTTGCTTGTGACATATTTAAAAAATCTATCCAGATGGACCAAAACAACCTGATGGATGATTTTTTCAGTTCAGTTCAGTTCAGTCGCTCAGTCGTGTCTGACTCTTTGCGGCCCCATGAACCGCAGCACGCCAAGCCTCCCTGTCCATCACCAACTCCTGGAGTTTACCCAAAATCATGTCCATTGAGTCAGTGATGCCATCCAACCATCTCATCCTCTGTCGTCCCCGTCTCCTCCTGCCTTCAATCTTTCCCAGCATCAGGGTCTTTCCCAATGAATCAGTTATTCTCATCATGTGGCCAAAGGATTGGAGTTTCAGCTTCAGGACCAGTCCTTCCAATGAACATTCATGACTGATTTCCTTTAGGATGGACTGGTTGGATCTCCTTGCAGTCCAAGGGACTCTCAAGAGTCTTCTCTAACACCACAGTTCAAAAGCATCAATTCTTCAGCGCTCAGCTTTCTTCATGGTCAACTTTCACATTCTTTCATGAATGTGAAAAACCATAGCTTTGACTAGATGAACCTTTGTTGGCAAAGTAATGTCTCTGCTTTTTTAATATGCTGTCTAAATGTTTTTTTTTTTTTTAATGGGCTGGTAGGAGCCTAGATAAACTAATGTTACAAGCAGTTCAGGCTGATACTTTCCATGACACTGTTGGTGAAGCGGGCTTGGAGTGGGTGTACTGAACAGTTGTTAGGCCACTGAGTGTTCTTGCAGCTCAAGCAGTGCTGAGAACACAATTCTTAAAATTCACACAGTCCAAGGATCTTCAAAGCTTCTTGAGGCTATCTAAATGCTATTGGTAATCTGATGAAACTTGTGTTACTATTGCCATTTTTTAAGACAGGAAATTGAAGCTCAGGGCCACCTACCTAATTAAGAAGTTAACCCTGGTTTAGAATCCATGGTGGCCTAAATGCCAGAGCTCTGATCTGTCGACTATAAAAAGCTGCATTCTCACTAAGAAAACAACCCAGGGGCTTCAGGTTGGAGCCTGTTCCTCTGCAGGCCCATCACTAGAATTAACACCAGAGAATGGTTCCTTGGGGATAAGAAAATCTGATAAAAAGGAAGCACCCTCAGGTATGTCTTAATCTAATAAGCAACATTAGCTGATGGCACTAGCCATCAGTTGAGGCAGTCACATGGTCATAAAATGTTAAAACCAGAAGGGATTAGAAATATAAACAAACTTACCCCTTCTTCTAAGTGGTTCCACAGCTATCTAAAATTAAATTTGTGAGCAGTCTGACTCTTTGAGAGCCCATGGTCTGATCATGGAATTCTCCAGGCAAGATTACGGGACTGGGCTGCCATTCCCTTCTCCAGAGGATCTTCCCGATTCAGGGCTCAAACCCAGGTCTCATGCACTGCAGGCAGATTCTTTACCATCTGAGCTCCCAGGGAAGGCTGTGAGAAGTCATGGATGTTTGCTTTTCCCATATTTCCTTGGCCAGTGCTGATTCAGGAAAGGAAAACATTGTGGCTCAGCTGATAAAGAATCCGCCTGCAATGCAGCAGACCTGCGTTCCATCCCGGGGTTGGGAAGATCCCCTGGAGAAGGGAAAGGCTACCCACTCCAGTATTCTGGCCTCAAGAATTCCATGCACTGTACAGTCCATGGGGTCGCAAAGAGTTGGACATGATCGAGCGACTTTCAAAGTTTTTCAAACAAGTAAGAGAGAACAAGAAAATATCTGGCATGTTACATTCATCTGAGAGACATTCATGTTGTTAAAATGTGAAATCTATCAGGTATACAGTAACTAATCTGAGATGAGGTGTAAGGTATAATAATTCCTGGCAGTGAGGGGCGCTGCTCATACTGTCTACTTACTCTGGCTATGACAATTCGCTTTACATTGCTCCTTTTGATACACCTGAGTCAGAATGCTATACTTGAAGGAGATCTGTGACACGTTTTTTAAAAACAATGACTATACAGGAATAAACTATGTGCAGTTCACCGAACATGACTATAATTACATGTGAACTACTATGTTTCTTTCTGTTCCACAAACTAAAATTAAGGTTCTGTTTTATACCTCTTCAGATATATTGTTTTTTATTAATATGTATTCAGCAAATACTTGTTGCTCACCTACCAGACATCATAGGGAAAAACTCAAATGGACTTTTTGGCCAACCCAATACAAAGTTGAGTAAGACATCTGATCTGCATTTATTAAAAATCTATTATTCCACAGAATTTGGGGAATAATCAACACCACCAGGAAAAAGTGAGACATTTGGAAATAGGTCAGACAGTGGAATGTGATGACTCTTCTTGAGTAAAATATACCTAAGTAAACTGCTCTTGCTAAAAGACAGGCTGAAACTTTGCACTGAGGAAAACCTTGAAACACCTGGAAAAAATCCCTTTGGGAAGCCCCTTTGTTTAGGCAAACTTGCTTGATCTTTTGGTATACACTTCTTTACAACTAAATTGGACATAAATTGTTTACTTTGTAGCTAGGGAAGCAAAAGAACGTCACTGATGGATGTTAACACAAATCTAGAATTTCTGCACACAGGGACCAGGCAGACACACACACCCTTCTTCTCCCCTGGCTCCACCACCCTGCTGGGACAGTCTGGGCTTGACCAGAGGCTCTGGGGAGGATGTCCTTTTGGAGTAAAGGGCTTTGTGGAGGACACTGAGCAGCTACATACGTCATAAATTACAGAAATAGCCTCTCACCATGAGAGTTTTGAATGTGATAGTCCCCTTCACACCTCTCCCCATCAACCTACTGCTTTCAATTGGCACTTCTGAGCAGTCTCTTTTGTACAAAAGCACTGGGATTTTTTTCTTTAACTTACATGGAACTATATTGTAGACATCTTGTCAACTGAGTTCTAATGTCTTAGATATGTTTTCATATTAGCACATACAGATCAATTTCATAACGGTGAAATATTTCAAATATAGAAATACAAGAATATGTTTAACACCAATTGATTTTAAAATTTCTGTAAGTCTTGGCCACACTAGTGATCTTTCTGAACACACAGGTGACGTCATCTGAATACCTCTGTGAATACATTCATAGTGTGTGGTTTTCCACAGAAGAGGTTATTAGAATTTCAGAGTTGTTATCTCTAACCATTGACAGATACTGCTTACTTGCTGCCCAAACAACCCTGCTTATTGTATCAATGGTGTTGTGGGCCTGTCTGTCGTCCCACATTATCATCAGCTCATGAGAAATGAATCAATAAGATGATGGTCATTAACTCATTATTGCTTTAATTTCACATTTCAGTGATGACTAATATCACTGATACACTGTTTCATAGGTTTGCCATTCCTCGGTATTTCTTCTCCAAATTGTACTTTGAATCCTTTGACCATTGGGAAAAAAACAAAAATCAAAAAACTTGTCTTTTTCAAATTGACGTTTTGGAAGTGCTGTACATATTCCATAAGTTAATCCATTGCCTGTTCAGTTCAACCGAGTTCAGTTCAGTCACTCAGTCGTGTCCGACTCTTTGCGACCCCATGAATCACAGCACATCAGGCCTCCCTGTCCATCACCAACTCCTGCAGTTCACCCAAACTCATGTCTGTTGAGTCAGTGATGCCATGCAGCCATCTCAGCCTCTGTCATCCCCTTCTCCCCCTGCCCCCAGTTGCTCCCACCATCAGGGTCTTTTCCAATGAGTCAATTCTTCGCATGAGGTGGCCAAAGTATTGGAGTTTCAGCTTCAGCATCATCCCTTCCAATGAACATTCATGACTTATCTCCTTTAGGATGGACTGGTTAGATCTCCTTGCAGTCCAAGGGACTCTCAAGAGTCTTCTCCAACACCATAGTTCAAAAGCATCAATTCTTCGGC